>VUQG01014331.1:0-39230 GCA_015106755.1 Etia nguti | reverse complement strand
TGGGACCTGAAGCGGACGGAGTTTTGGACCCAGATTACTCCATGAGGCTCCTGACTACGGTAGCCGTAATGCTCCGACAATCCATCAAGCGGAACGTCTTCGTAGCTTACCAAAGTCGTGCTAAAACATTTTTTGACAGATTTTTGAGCCCCGTGTACCACATAAAATCGGTTCGAGGTCAGTGAGCACAACCAGAATTCATACATAAGGCGCACTGTCGATTTTTAAGAAAATTAAAAGGATTTTAACTGCATCTTATAGTGCGAAAAATACGGTAAGTTGTATTTTTATTGTAAGAAAAAGAACGTGATGGTAAACTGCGCCCAGACTAGAAAAAACTAATAAACTAATAAAGACATCAACTTTGTAATAATATGCAAAGACAATTTGCTAACACAAAGTTTGTAACAAAGAACCCTGAAACCAGAATGATGTTAAAGATGAGCACATGCTGACCTCTGACAAGCAGCCAAAGCTTTAATGTCAAATGGTAACAAAACCAGTGATGAGTAGTCAGACTTGTAGAAATGTACCATCATTTCTACCTGTACCTATTCCTACTGTGGAGTCACTGGGACAATCACTTTTAATAGATCTCTGGACTGGTTTTCACCTTTGAGTTAAAAGTAAACAACTTGTGTACAGTGTTAGTTTTGTCATGTTACTTTTGAGTTTATAACAATAAAACATTGATATGAACACTGACTATAACCCCTAAATGGTTAATCATTTTTATTAAAACAGGTGAATTAAAGCTGACAGTCTGTACACCAATCAGATCTTAGTTGTTTAATATCAAATCCACTGTGATTGGTAAATGGACTGGTTCTTACTGTACATAGCGCTTTTCTACTTGAGCACTCAAAACGCTGTCTCATTCACCCATTCACACACATTCATACAAGCAACTTTTTTTTTCTCCGTCCATGTGCTACCCGGCTAACATTCACACTCTGATGAACACTTCAGGAGAAACTTGGGGTTCAGTGTATTCCCCAAGGATACTTTGCCATGCAGACTGGAGTGGTCAAAGTTCGAACCACCAACCTTCCGATTAGTATATGACTACCTCTACCACCGCTGTGGTGGTGTCAGAGATATAACTACAAAAACTGTGTCACTCTCAAAATACTTCTGGACCTGTCTGTATGCATCAGAACATCATCAGAACAAACAAACAAAATCAAAAACTAACAAACAACACAAACATTTCTAATTTTGTCCTACTTTTTGTGCTACCTTGATCCTTGATAGAGCTGGGTGTTACCAATGAGTTATACCAGGTGGCTAATACACTGTCTGATATGTTGAAATGTGTAAGAAATATTAGTAAATGAAATGCACACTGTCACACTACATGACTATGCTAGCAAGTTCAAAAAGCATGAATAAAAATTGATGTAAAAAAAAAAAAGTGATTGTTTATATGAAAAGTCTTGGCTTTCAACACAAGTGCTAATTCTACAATGACAACACTATCAGCAACTCACCAGAATCTCATGAGCCCATCACAATCTGTGAGAATGAGTTCTGGCCAAGAATATCAGACTTTTGTCCCCAGTACTTTTTTCCCCTTTTTTTCATTTGGCTTGGCATGCCATGAAGTAAAGTCTAATTAAACAATCAGGCCCATGCAGTCCCATTCCCCTTCTGTCCTATTGACTTTGTCACAGCACTCATCCTCTCCGCAGTATAAAGTCCCATGTCTAATGCCAGTCAGAGAGAAGGGCTGTTGTCACACACTGTTTGTGCCCCTATCTCTCTTCGTCTCTGTGAGCACAGAGTCAGCATCAAAGCAGCAGCCGCACTGAGCTCTGACAGAGCAAACCAAAGCTTTAGTGTTGAGTTTAAGCTAAAGCGCTGAGCGCAAATATGACTGAAGTTGCATTGCGGACTTGCCACTCCAAAAGTGTATTGAAATAACTTTCTCTCGATGTGTGGATGCATGAAATTAAGCATTTGGCACAGCACTTACTCATAACAGGATGTAGGAATAAACAGGACCTTTCATACTATTTCATATTCAGTACAATGTCATCCACAGTAAACAGACGATATAAAGTTGATGCAAAACTAATCCGCAAACATATTATTTAAATCAACGTTAAAAGAAATTTGGAACAGAAATATGTGTTTTATTAACTGAACTTGAATGAAGCTACCACATACTAACTTACTGTACAATGCATAATTTCAGCGGCATCTACTGTATAATGCAATATACTCCATTGGCACACAGAGAGTCGTCAACACTGTCTGTGTCAACAGCCTTCAAACCATGAAGGCTTAGTGTAACAATGTTTTTGCTAAAGAGTTTTTCTCTGTAAATACGGAAAGTAAGAATGAAAGTGAACCACATAAAAATGTTAATGACGTTTTAAAATCCTTCCAATCTGCACACTGAGGGTCTGCTGAGTATCTGTCAGGAAGCTTTAAAGATGCAGGTTTTATTACATCTGAAGGTGACTAAGTCCCCAGGAACTTAAACCAGTCAGCAATGTAAACAGTCATGTCATTTATTCCTCCTGGGAAATCATCAGGCGACTTCACAATGATCTGGTTTTGTCGACTTGGAAAGCTGCGAGAGGAGCCACCACAGAGACTGATCATGTTGTCAAGTTGAAAGAACATTTACTGCTAACAAGTCGTCACCTGACCCAAGTAAACAGTTCTGCATTAGAACTGAAAAGTGGTGCCTTTTACCCATTCAACATTAGGAAGAGATTGAAAGTTTGTGGTGTATCTACTCTGGTAACAGTCAAGGAAAATAGGCACTTAGTTTGCACGTGCTGCTTCATGTCTGTCACAAACGCTCAGATTTATTGGCACATAAAAATAAACATATTTAGTTTGCTACACTCAGCAGTAACTGTGGTAAGAAACTGCTTTTGGATAGTTATTTTAACGATAACAAAGCAAAAGTACAGACCAATAACCACAACAAAATAAACATTTATTTTAAGGTAGAACTTTGCAGAAATTGCCATGTTTTTCTGATAAGAAAACTGAAACCGTGAACAAGAAATTTAACTTCTTTGATCTGGATAACCATCTATTATACTTTATCTTTTCTTTTCTTTTTTTTTAAATCAAAAACATCTTTTGGTATCTGTACTCCACCTTGGGTAATGTATCGGATCAGTGTTGGAAAAATCAAAATGAACTTAAAAGGACGAGGATAAGCCTGATATTCTTTTCAAAACAGGCTCACAATGAAATGTAACACAACAGTATGCACAGCCTCTAAATAAACAGCTAGAAGTAGGAGCATGTGCTGAAATTTTATACGACCGAAACAGACTAAGAAAGTAAAAGAAATTCTTGAACACACATGTGCATCTTATTAGGTGGGTCATGCAGTTATGCCATGCATGATTTCAAATCTTTGCACAGTCTCACAATTTTATAATTGCAATCATGCCAGAGCAGTAATCCATGTGTCGCTTGAGTTGTTTATGTAAGAGCATTCATGATTAATAAATTTCCCTGTCAGCTGTCAGGGATTCTAGTACAGCATGCAGCGGTTGCAGACCACACCCTTTCTCTCTCAGCGGTGGCAATGAGTATGCACACGTGCCAGCCCTGGGCATCAGCAGAGAGATGGGGTAGAGGGCGGAGAACACTCAGTCGTACTACTCAGGATGGATGTTTCCCATCATGCAGCTCAATCAGCCGCCCAATGATTCATTTCACAGACACTTGGGTAATTATAGGAGTCTGCTCTTCACCTCTGGGGATGAAACTGCATGAGCGAAGCCAGGGTGGGAAATGGGGATGGGTGGTATTGGTGTAGGAAGTCAACGCAGAGAGAGAAGTGAGTGAGTGAAAAACAAAGAGACATGAACGACAAAGGTAAAGATGGAGTAGGAGATTTAGTGAAATTCATTTGACAACTGGTGTCAATGGTCTTGTCTAGTGACTCCACAATGAAGCAAAATAATCACTGCTGTCTGAGCGCTGCAAACGATCAACCACTAATGTGACAAAACAATAAAAAATATCATGGAAAATAAACAGCATGTGACCTTTTTGGGTGGAGAGTGAAACAAAGGCTATAGAAGGGCTACATGGGAGGGCATGAATAAAACTGCTTGACGAAGGACTGAAAGAGAGCTTGCAAGAAACAAATATGATGGCAAGTGTGCAAGCTCCCCCTATTGGTGACACTGGAATTTTACACCATATTGCATTTTAATACAAGTCACAGCTGGACATAACATTTTAGGCTCAAATGAAGCTATGCAATGTGCTTAGTGTATAAGAAAAGTTGTTGAATCAGCAACTAAACAAAAAGAGCAATATGGAAAAAAAAATTTCCAAGACTTTTGTAAAGTCAATAGTCTTTAGTGAGCTCAGTAGAGTGTACTGACTATTGATCTGGATGACAATAATTGCATGAAAAGAGGTACGGGGAGACTAGTGGAAAAAATATACTTGTGGGAGCTTTTTCAATTATTGAGCAGTGCAAATGATGTAAAGGGAGTCCATTCATTCTTCTGCGTTTGTTTCCAAATGAAATATATTCATAGTCGATGTGTGTTTAAGCGTGTCAGATTGAGCTGACTGGCTAATTCTGCTCAGTGGACTGTTTGTAGCTGTTAATACCCAAGAATTTCAAGTCTGCATGAACCATGTGTAGACATTACAGTTGCAAAGGCCAGTGTATGTAGGAGTCTGCATCCAAACTAATATTCAATAACATCAGCAGCCAGAACACACATCTTTAGTAAGACACGAAAACACAGCTTTGCTGTGGACACCAAAAAAAGGGAATAAAGCAGACCTGTGCGACACCAAATTTAAGATATGGATTCAGCAATGATTTTAAATAGACAAGTAGCTAATTTTAGATGTCAAAATGTAAACGGTTTTGTTCTAAATAGGTATATAAAATTTCACTGTTAAGAATATTTCATTGAACATGCAACCCATGTTGCTCAAAATAGTCCAGTGGCAGTTACTATTGATTTTTAAGACACTATTTTCACACAATGCAGAACTTTCTTCATAAGCAATTTATTTATGAACATCTTTCATCAATAGGCATCTCTAAATAATTACATTTTAAAATCTTGATGTTCACATTAAGTATAGTATGCCATGTTAAACAACAACTAGGTTTCTCTACCTGGTTTTCCTATGTTTCTGTTGGTAAATCTCCAAATGCCACACTTCATATCATCCTCAAGCATTTTCTATCCATGTTGTAACTGTTTTTTTCCCTATGTCCCTGAGTGCTATGTTCAGAAATGTGATGCTTTGTTAGAAATTCCAAGGCTGTGGAGAGCAGGTGCAGGGCCATTGTGACAAGCACAATTTATCGGCTGCTCCCAAGCAAGGGAACACATTCAATAATGTGCTGGGAAGATTAATCCATCCCCCACACTGGGCTGGGCTCACGGGGTGCCGCGACTGAGGTAATTTACACATGCAGGTAACCCAACTCAGCAGTTAAGGCCTTCAGAGTTAAAATGTCTGTATATTAGCACTGCCAATCCATTTAATTACAATTTCTAGGGTGACACTGTCATGAATTAAATCTACAAGATGCCACACATGCCATAACTTATAACGTTTTGCAAAATTTTAAAATACAATTTGTTGCAGCACATTTCACAAATGACTCATCAAATACTTTGCATATTATCCCCCAGGATTTATAAGATGTACACTGATTTGACAGACGATTAAAACTACCATTTCATTACCATGTGGCAGTGTTCTGAAACTTTGAAGCCTGGCACTGACATTGGTATTACTTTGGCACATGCCACCTAAAATGGTACTCCCTAATAATCAAGATCTCTCCCAGGAGGACAATAATAAAACCCAACCAGGAGGTGGATGATCAATTTAAAAGGTGGAGATGTTTCACCAAACTTGTACTTTCTTTACAGATTAATGGCAAACTGCTTAAACATATCATATTGAATAATTATGGGGGTAAACAACAGGTGTTAGAACAGGTTCATTCTGTAAAACAAAAAACATAATAATAATAAAATACTGGAAACTAAAGTTCCCACATGTGGCAAAAACCACATCTTTTAAATTCCAATTGTAATTTCCAAGTTGTATGGTCTTGGCAGACATCTTTACAAGTGACTATGGTACCAGCATAGTAGTAGCAACCATAAGGATAGTAGGATGATTCACCAACCATGTAGTTTTATCTACAACTACATGAAAACTGCTCAAACATATCATATGTCTGGGAGTAAACGACAGGTGTCTTTCATTCTGAAAGCAAGAGAATGCATTTTCCATGAAAGCATAGACTCTAGAAGGGTGGATCATTGACAAGCAGAAAGAGCAGCAGGCAGTTAGACAGACATGATGTACAGCCCTGCATAATCAGCTCTCAGCCCCATTAATCTGGGGCAGGCTGCAAGACTTGATGAGACTGTGATGCATATGGAGAAAGGTCCCTCCCTCAGATATCATTTTGAAGAACAGTGTCAGTGCTACCACCAAAGCAGGTGCCCAGTCATGCACCCCCCGCCACAACACCATCATGCTCAGAGGACAAACACTTAAACACTCAGAGGACATCTGGAGTCTTCCCACTTGGCAACAGAGCTAAATTTATAAGAACAGCATACAAAAAAATCCTCATGCACAGTCAGAGTCGCAAAAGCACAAGTACTGGGTATGATTTCAAAATCCGAAAGATCTCCATAATTGGTGTCTCAAGAGTATGCAATAACATACCTAATTCCTGAGCCCACAGATACGACTGCTGCAGGATCACAATGGGTCAGTGACAGCCGGGCTCTCTCAGGGGAAAAAGGGCATTAAACAAGAGAACACAATGCAGGGGTCATTGTGCAAGATGACAAGGTTCACTAGACCTTTTCTGCTGCAGCTTCAATGCTTCCCTCAAGGCAGGTAAAGCTACAGAATCCTGTTCCATTATAGCTGTAGGTATTTATTTTTGTTGCACACTTTTCATCTTGTTTTTCTCAAGAGGATTATGGGCTTGACCTTTATGTGGATGCCATTACAGTAGAATTATAAACCATAACTTTAGTGTTTATACAATAAATATTACATGTAAAACATGAACAAATATTTGGTCAATGTTAATTAATTAATTATCAAATGCAGAAAAGAATCAAATGAAATAGAAATATTAAATGGACTTGTTGATGGGTGTTATTTTAATATATACTACTTCTTTTAAGGTAAACAGCAAAAAAAAGTCTCCATGGAATCTTTAGTCTATATGGATTAGAAATCTGTGATCTACTACAGAAGCTGGGAGGCCTATATTAGATATGTTAAACTGACAAAAGCTGAAGCTGTAGAGTTACAATTTGACCTGCAAGAATAACTCTGGCTCCAAAAATGCCAAGTTGCACATTTCCCATATGTGCAAATTCTGGTGGTGTCATCAAATCAGGTTCATTTTATCAGCTTTTAAAAAGCTCATGAGGGCCACAAAAGGAATTACACAACTCTTCACACATGGTCTCTGGATCTCCTTTTACAGCTAAACATCTGCAGTTCCATAACAACTTTAGGAGCTCCATCTTGACATTATGTGATACAATTTGATTTAAGAAAAGCTCACATAGAGAGGACAGAAAATGACCAGTGTGTGGTAGCAACACTGTCTCGAGGAGTGCCACAATAATTCGCTTGGACCTTTTTTGCAGCTAATGTTTGTCTCTCCTCCCCTGAACGTCTCACTGCTAGTTTTCTACGATGCAGATGAACTAGTCGCTGAGGTTGACCTGGGTAAGAGTTTCTAGCTGAAGTGAAAATTCAAATTTCTTTTTTTACGCTGCGACTCTTCGAGAAAACAATTTAAAGGCTACAACCTCATAACACAAAATTTCTGTGTCACATTTATATCATTTATTCCTGAATAAACATTACTATCACAGCAATTTCAGTTGTAAAAGAGGTGTCGCTCGTGGGAAGCGTAAAGCCAGATTTAATGAGGCTTGCTCTGTGTAGGGAGTCAGAGGCTGTGACTGTGACATAGTCCACTGAGACTTCACTCCCCCAGTTCTGTACTGGGCGGTATATGTGCCATGACTTTTATAGTCCGTAACATTTCATGACCCTATACATTGGTAAATCAGAGTGAAGCAGATGAAAAACACAGCGGCACCAGTCAGTCTCCTAAAATAAACACTGCTACAAAAACCCTTCCACCGTGATGTGTTTTGGCTCAGCGACATTAAGGTCATCAGAATAAGCAAGTGCAACCAGGCATCCTAAATGAACTCCCTAAATAGTGGTTTTCATAAGATGGCTTTCTGAAGTCATTTGTGTTGTAATGGAGTCGCACCCTGCTGAGTTGTGGGCTTTTTCAATTGACTACAACACCAGTGTTTGGGCTAATGAATGTTAGATGACTCCACACTTTCATTAAAAAAATAAGACTCACTGCAGACACAGAGGCCTGGAAAACAAAAGGTAGAAAATCCCCCCACTCTCAACAGCACAGCATCTCTGTTAAACAAATTTGTTATTAATATCAAGCATTAAACTGTAAAAATCTCTCTATATTAAGAGGTTTAATTTACATTACCCCTCAAATGAAAACTAATATGAATACAGTAAAGCATCTCAGGAAGAGATTCAACTTCAAGGAATAAACAGTATAGACTAAGTCACCTTATAGTACTTATCAAATAATTAAATCCCTGTCCTTTTGACACATCATTTCCACCTAAAATAGTTACTAATTTGAAACAAAGCAATAGTGCCACCTAGTGTTTTAATGAAACCGGCCACTTCTTCACAGGCTAAGCCAATTCAAAACAATAACGTGTATTATTAGACGACAGAGAGTCTTAATGTCAATATTATTCAGTAAGTTTCTTTAAAAGCAGATTAAGGGGAAATTAAATGGCTTTATTAACAATACAGAGAAATTCAGCACCACAGTCCTGTTTTAATATTATGTATTATGTCCCACAATAAACTAAGTATGGAACCACTTTCATTTCCATTTCCACCTTACAACTTCCTGTTTTTAGACTTTGTAACTTAGGAAAGCCAAAACAAGCTCCTGGAAAAATTACACTGCAAAAGCACATTTAAAAAGTCACTGAAGCAGAGCAGGCCCTGCAGCAGGGAACTTGAACAAGATACCCAGAATCAAAAAGAAGCAGTGTGCACAGAGGCAGATGAGGGGTCCTGGTTTGGTTGCTAACTAAGATAAACATTAACACAACTGGGATGACTGCTTGTCAGACTCAGTATTTCAGCTCGATGCTTCTTTACTAGCAGATCAAAACTTCCGGGTGGATTTCTTGTGCTGCTGCACTTGCTTGATATTCGGCTTGGGTTAGCAGTAGCTGACTATACAGCTGACTGATTTGACTGATTGAAACACTAGTCTCTGCTTACACAGTTGAGAATACTCCGGTATGCTGTAAAGTATATTAAAATAGCCCTTTAGTGTGGAAATTGCATTTTTTTTCCCTTCTGGTGTTTGTAATATCTTCAACCAACAACCCAAAGAAAGAAATATAAATGCTACAGGGTTTCCTGATTTTATTCCACTGAGGCACATGTAAGACTATGTTTCCTGTTTTTTCAAGCAGTAAAATTAGTGGCTTGTATCGAGATGAGATTTTGTGTTTATAACACAATTAGCAGATTGGGTATGCTGTGTGTGCCCTTCACTCCTGAAGCTTAGAGACCAGCAGAAATTAAAGTACCAGAATCCTGTAATTATCCCTTGAGCCTGCTCAGCGAATGCTACATGCTCATACTTAAAGACTACTTTTAACAGATTTGTAATTCCTACTGTCATACTGATCTACCACAGAGTTGGATATCTGCAAATAGTGCCAAATGTACCAGGACTCTGCTTCACTTATTACAGGTGTTCTTTCAGAAAGGCTACAGGCCTGTTTTATTTCTGCACCACCATGCTCCCGCTTTGAATGTCTGCCATGCTCTCTCAAGGTTTTGAAGGTTGGCTCGGGCGTCTAGATCAAATAAATGCCTGCAGTGACAAGTGTTATGACAGCCACAGCTGTATCTTGACTCTATCTGTACCCTCTGGTATGTTTACTTAATATAAGCAAGAAAGTAAGCAGTGAAGAAATAACTGCATCATCGCAATTCTCTCCAGTAACAAAACATACAGTAAATATGATAATTACATAAAACGTTTCTTGCAATGATGTTTTAAGAATGTGTTTGCATATTAAATGAAAGCACCACAAATATAGAGCACTGCAAATCAAAGAGTACTAACAGAGGGGGCTGAAAAATGTGACGAGTGCCGGTGCAATGAAGCCTTTCGATGTCCCTTCTTGCAGCTTTGGGCACTTTTCATTGTGTAAATGTAAAACATTACACCTGACACAATCTGCTTGGCTGTCAAACTCTACTTTCCCACACTCAACTTAAATACATTAGCATCTTCAGTGCCAGTCACAACGTTACTCATAGATTCCATGACCATTTATTCTTGGTAATAAAAAGAATCAATCTGGAAGGTGGTTGGCAGGCTTCCACTGCTACTTATAAGGCAGAGTTGTCTTTTGGCACATTACAAGCATTTGAAGTGCCTCCAGTGCTGTTCCCAGGGTTGTCCAGTGTGTCTAAGAAATTACTTGCATATCATTTACACTGATTGTTTAATCAGAGATCGTGACTTGGCAGAATTACTATAACGGATGTATTAAAGTTGCATGACAGTTTTATATGATGGCACAAGATCAGCATACAGTACACTTCCTATTTTAGGCTATTTGATGATACAGTTAACCAGTGCAATTAAGAATGAGTGCAGCAGTAACATGAGCTCATACTTCTGGGTGACACTGATTTACATCAGCCAAAAGTATTACGGTGTGTTGACAAAAATGCTTATCTTACAAAACATTCTTTACACTGCAAACTGCCAAAGTGGTCATTTTGAATCTTATATTTTATATTTCATCGCTTTTCTTAAAATAGGTTTATTCATCATATAGTAAATTTTGGAGTGTGTGGGATATTTAAAAAAATTAAATAAATAAAACAATATGACTACTTACTGTATACTTAGAACTGCCAAGGCATCTTTGTGACCCCATAGTAATCAGTGTAACCATGCCAAGTTAGCTAACGTATACATATTTTGTTGTGAAGGCTCTACTATTATCAGCAAGATCTAAAATAATAACAATGATAATAATAATAATACTAACCAAAGCCATGTTTAAGTTACAAGTTGATTCACAGATTTTACAAAAACATATAAAAACATTCCAAAATACATCAAATGAATGAAAGAAGAATATATATACAAACAAGTGATAAAGAGGCTAGAGTAAAAATTTAAGAAGATATTATAAGAAATTACACAAATTGCAGCTTTTATTGATTTAACGATAAAAGAAAGTTTGTTCCAAAGAACTGGTAAATACACGGTTCCCCTTTGTAACTGATTCTCCACTCTGAGGGTGAATCAGTTATTGTTCTGAGATATAAAGTGGGGCATGCAGTTAAGTGAAGATGAAAGTGAAGATGCAAGGAGGAAAGGTAATAAAGGTGGATGAGTTTAAATGCCTGGGGTCAACAATTCACAGCAACAGAATCTACACAAGAGAGGTGAAGGACTGATTTCAAGCAGGGTAAACTGAATTTCAGGAGTGATTTGTGGCAGAAGAATAGAGTTAAAGGGAAGGTTTACCAGATGGTAGCAACACCTGCTATGATGTGTGTACAAAAAGACAGGAGGCTGAGCTGAAGAGGCAGAATTGAACAAGCTAAGAACTGGGAGTGACCAGAAATGGGCAGTATTAGAAATCACTACATCAGAGGCACAGCTTTGGAGACAAAGTTAAAGATGCAAGGATGAGATGGCAGTGGAGAGATAATTAATTGGGCGAAGGATATTGAAAATGTAGCTGCCAGGCAGGAGGAAAAGAGTAAGAACACAGAGAAGAGTCATGGATGTAGTGAAGGAGGACATGCAGTGCACTGGTGTGACAGAAGAGGATGCTAGGGATAGAGTGAGAAGGAGGCAGATGATCTGCTGTGGCGACCCTTGTTTTTATTTTTACAGTCAAAAAATACTAGCAACTGCCAGGGCTACCCCTCAGCCTCCTAGTAGTTCAAAATATGTCACTTTGTTCTCGAGTTATCACATTCACAAAGTTTTCCAGAAAACTTGACCTCTGACCTATACCTTGAGCTCAAGGTCACCGGGATTCGAACTTGTCCTTTGGTATCAGTTTGAAAAGCCTAGATGACTTCCTTATTGAGTTACTGCATTCACATCATTTTCAGAAAATTTGACCTCTGACATTGAGGTCAAACTCATTGAGACTCAAACTCATCCAAGATTTTTATTAACTGCACCTATGGCATCAATTTGAAAATCCTATGTCACCTTGTTCTCGAGTTATTACTTTCACAAACTTAGGTATCCCCACTGCCCACCCGCCCGCCCACCCAGTAGGCTGACGACCATACCCTACCAGCCTTTTATGACTGGGGGGTAAAAACTACTAGATTTAGTTATTTCAGCTACAAATGTGATGTGTCATTACTTACATGTGAAGAGCATAGCAAACTGGAAGCACAGAGAATGAGCTAAATCTCCTGCCTGTGTCTCTGCAGCAGGCAGTTCACCTTGACAAGAATACCATATCCTCAACAGAAGGCATAGAATCATGGGAAGCCAATAACCAGATGTCAACCACGAACACACTTTTTTTTTTAGCTTTCAGCCAATTATAAAACTAACTTTCAGGGTTTAAGGTCAAAAGATCTGTGGGAACCCTTCTTCATCTGATAAGCAAGCATCTGATAAGCAAGTGTGGATTATAGCATTAAGTAAAAATGTTTCAGTATTACTGTGACAGACAAAGCAGTTTAAAGAAGAATAGTAACTGAACTGTGGCAAGTATTTAATATCTGCTTCTTAGGATGGATCAAACATTTGTTCTGGTGTGGCATGTCCTCATCTGTCCTCCCACACATTTTTTCCTGGCACATGCCACAACTGAGCTCCATTAATCACAGCTAATTTTATAAAGACTGAATACCCCGCACTCGATTCTCATGCATTAACCTTGTTGCTGCCCCTTACCACCCCTGAAAGTTGGCACTAGTGTGCTTCATGTCTGTTCTTCAGAATATGTGCGTGTGTATACGTGTGCGTGTATATTTTGTCACTTGTTAAGCTTTTGTCACTTGTTAGTGTACCTATTCCTGCCATGCTATAAATAACACCAGTCACAGGGAGGGATGGAAGCCAGTGGAGTGCCTTGACAGCAGAGGGCATAGTGGCCTTGTCTGCCTAGGATATGGGGATTAAATTTGCTCTGCAGCTCACTACGGATCTCATATAGTGTGCTATTGCACATTATATAGATTATGCACAGCTTCAAACTGCAAACTGTTATTCTTATATAGCTCATCATATAGCATCACTGGTGCTTCCAACTAGGGTATGATGTTACAGGGTCTTTAAGTTTAATCTTATTGTGTTTTGGGACCAAAATGAATTTTTTAAAAATTCAAGTGAAAATGACCTTCCTACAATACAATGCAAAACTGGTCCTTTGCATGTTTCCTGTCTCATAGCACAGTGTAGTAGAAACACAGTTTAATTTGGGTTTTTTTTTTCTTACCTTGACCGTGGACACCCAGTAAGTGACCACAAAAAATGAGAGGAAGTTTGAAGTGGGAAAGCGCTACACACACTGTGAGAGCGCTGCATCCCGCAGTACTGAAGCCTCTTGTCACCATGGTACCCTCTGACACCTGGAAAAATATAACAATATTACAGCTGAAATTCACTTATGGTACGAAAATAACTTCAGAGGTGTTCATAATACACGGGTACACGGTACTAAAATAGGTTTATAGTTTTACAATTGTCCTAAGTCAGATAAAATCTATCAGTTTACTTTTAATAAAATGTAGAGTTTGATGAATTAAGACATTCAGAAATATATACATAAAAAATGTGAAATCTGAAACAAACAAAATGTGCTTCTGAAATGTAAGACCATCAGGAAATGATTAAACATTTCAATCCAGTAGTAACTTAGTTACTTGAAAAGACAACAATTGTACAAGAGAATAACAATAATAATATTAATAATAATGACAATCATAATAAATAGCAGACACTTCAAATGATAATCTGCAACTTACTTGGCTGTGTAGCATTTATTAATGGTGTTAATAAATACATAATAAAGCTGAGGTTAGGGGGGTATATAACCACTATTAAATACTTATTATTACTTGCTCTTAATTAAAAGATGCATACTCATAACTGTGTTTATATCTGCAAAGACACATATTCTGTCTTCAATAAGCAATGAAGTGAAGTAAAATGCGGGCAAAGCTCCATCTTCCCACTTTAATAACTCATGCACACTATCTGGCACGGTATACTAAGTGCAATCATTCATTCTGACATTTAACAACAAGCTTTCAAAGGAAGAATAAAATCAATATGCTAACACTTTTATGCACTCATTTATTCAAATCTTGACACTGAAGAAAAAGATGATTTGGCTCCATTTCATAATTAGACAAAAAAAATAAAGACTTGCAAATACTAAACAATATGAAAACAATCTTGATCACCATCCATTACATCACATCAGTCTGGTAGAATATTGCTTAATCCAACATATAAAACAACATATAAAAAAACAATGGAAAACTGAACGTTTAATGTGATTACAACCCCAACTTGTAATAGTCAGAGCTGTGACTATTATAGGGTTATATACAATTGAAACATAAAATCCTATAAGTTGTAATAATACACACACACAACATATTTGACAAAAGAGAACTTACTCTCACCTTATTGCTAAGTTCTGCAAGTAGTCAGTTTTTAATGATTCCTGAGAAAGTCAGCAAGAAAAATAAACACAAGTAAACCTGCAGCTGAGTGTCATATTCATATTTCATATTCTGATGTTCACTAGTGTGTTTTCTGGGTTGGAAAAGTCTCATTCCTCTCACAGAAATCCAGAAAAATAATGGGAACGTCGGCCTCTAGTGCCAGGATTAAAACAGTGGCAACATATAGTACAGCTGAGGAAGAATCAATAGCCTCCCTATGAAAATTTGTTTTTTTCCCCCAAATATTTCCTAAGTGCTGTTAAACAGAGCAAGGATTTGTTTAACACAGCTTTTCCAGACATCCTAGTTTTATTTTGGATCCTTACATTATTTTACTTTCCAAGCGAAAATAAAATTATTTCACAAAAAAACAAAAACTACCAGGGTTAAAATTATTAAACCCGCTGATGCTAACAGTCAGTTATGTATCCGATTTGCTTTTCAACAAGTCTCACACACATCTCCTGAGCAAACAGCCCATTCTTCCATGGCAAATCTCTCAAGCTCCTCCAGATTTGATGGTCTGCTGGCACGGAGCTTGGTCTTCAGTTCAACCCACAGATTTTCAATGGGCTTCAAGTCTCTACAGCCAAAGAGCTCTAGCTTGATCTTATCTGACCAAGGGATGCACTCCCAGTATGCATATTCTCCATCCAGGTTGTTCTTAGCATACTTCAGTCTGGCTTGCAGGTTTTGTCTTGTGCAGAAGTGGAATTTTTCTTGCACGGAAACTTCTCAATCCATTCTTGTGTAAGGTTCTTTTGATTGTCTTCTTTTAGACCACAATTCCCAGCTTGCCTGAGCGATTCACTCGTGTGTTTCCAGTTGTACTGGAGTCTTAAGACACATCTCTCACTAGTTTTCTTTCAAACAAGACTAGAGTCTTTGAAATGTTTACTCTGGCAGGCATGTTCTGCACTGTGTGAATTTCTTAATGAGATTTCTCACTATAGCTCTTGACACTTGAAAATGCTGTGATAGCTTTGTTTATCCATCTATTACTTTGTGAGCATCAACCTTTTTTTCCCTTAAGCCTAAACTGATTTCTTTTGTTTTTCACTTTCTCAAGTGACATCTCCAATCCTTGCTCAAGGTTTTTATACTGTGTGTAAACTGGAAGATAACACTAAATTTCAACTTATTTACTTACTTACAGCATTACAAAGTTTGTGGATAAATGTTCTTTCTTACATGTAAATGTCTTCATACAAAGTAGGAAAAACTCATCAGTGGTTTTAAAATGTCCTCCAAGACGCAAATATATCTAAACATTAGAAAGAAGTCCTTATTTTTGCACTAAGTTGGTTGATCAGTGTTTTCTTTATAGTTCCTCTGATGCCCACAGTTACCAGAAAATGAGCGTGCTGCAAATATTCAAATAGCTTTTATCACACCACTTGCATTATGATACCTATCGCCCACTGATTATGGCATATCATTTCTAACATGGAAAAAAGTATTGACTCATAAACATATCACTAGTTTGCTTGAGATTTGAGCAGAAATAGCAAAAATGGGAAAATATGATTCGAGTCCAGAATCGCATTTTTAAAGGAAATAAAATATTTCAAAGCTATGGTTAATTATACTGACCAAACAGTACTATAGCCTCGGTATACCAATGTTCCGTAATCACCCAAACTTGTAAGATTAAGATTAAATAACAGAATATTAACCAAAAGTGAAAAGACAGCTTTTCAGCTGAAGACCCAAAATGAAAAGACAGCAGATATCTTTGAAGACAGTTATGTGGAGACTTAACTTAAAAAATAATGACAGTTGACAAATATCACATACGTTCCTTTGAAGTTAAAACTAACTTTTTAAGTCTCTGAAAAGGAAAGCTTCAATCCAACTAAAAGTCTTCAGTGCTGCAAACAAGAAATGATTAAAAATGCCCACAAGTGCTACAGTTAGTACTACTTTACACTCACCCCCAAATACAATACACAAACACACATACGCACACACACAGTACCTTCACAGTATCTGCACCTCTGTGTTGCCTTTCTGTTGTATATCCCACAAATGAGTGAAGCTCACCGCCTGAGTGACTTTCTTCTCTTTGCCTCATCTGTACACACAACTGCCACAGCTCTCTTTCCTTGCACCAGCCAAATAACCTCTGCAAACACAGAGGGAGAGAAACAGATGGGAAAATGAAAAAAATGGAAAAAGGAGATCAAAACCAGTGGATGGGAAAAAGAAGAAAAGAAAAAGCGAGACAGATTGCATTGATAATGTAGATTGTCAGGAGCTGCATTCATTGTAAACCAGCATGCACAAAGTAAAAGCTGCAGAGTTACACTAATTTGATTTCAAATTCCCCCAAGTGCTGGCGTTTCCTTTTCTATTCAACTTCTCTCCACATTTCAGCTTTTGAGCTTCAAATCACAAGCCTGGCTATGGTGCACTTAAATTACAATGATTGCAGAACCTTATTGAAGCTTGGACAGCGTACCCTATATCCTCTCTTTGTACAAAGTAATTGAAAACATATTAAAGTCCGGGTAAGGGGAACAAAAACAGATATGCTTTGTAAAACAGTCCCTGTCCTAAATCAAAAGAAGCAAGATAAAAATGGCTGTAAAATAGTGGGAATATATTAGAGCTGCAAAAAATAGTGCAAGAACAAGTGACACCAACTATTCACTGGCCATCACTGGCTTTTCTCATGTATATTTCTCTTTGTTACTGGCATATATGTCAACCATTAAATTACTAGACCAGGTTAAATTAAATTAAATTAAAATGAAAACAGGTAGTTCACCATTAAGAGGTTTTTCAAATTATGCCAAAATAGTTATCATTACTAATATAAGTACAGAAATCACCACTCTCTTGTAATATAAGCAATAGCACAAAATCAATCTCTACATTTCAAAAGCACTTGTCCAACTACCCAGTCTACCTATTCTGCCTCTGTCTGTTAAACAGCTCAATTGGAGAGGTTAATGTCTCACACAATATAATACAGCTATTGTTCAGGGTAGTACGGGGAATTTGAGGCGTATTTTAAACTGACAGACAGGCTCCTGTAATATAACTGACCACTTTGGCAGTGATTGTAATTCTGATGTATTACTTTAGGGTTCACGTCATTATCAGTGAGGTGATGACATTAATTTGTCAATCCTCTGTAACCACGTCATTGCCCTTGTCAACAGTGTGGTAAGAACAGAGGTCAGCTGGATAATAGAAACGCTCCAGGTTTTAAGAATTTTGGAACTTGCTCAAAAACATAAGCTGATGCACGGACTTGAATCCAGGTCTGGAGGCTGAAGGTCAGTCTCCCTGCTGACTGCATGCTGCTGTCCAATAGGTACATTAGTCATATGCCTCCATCACCAGTAAATGAAAAATATCATTCCTGAAAATAGAAAACTCCAACACCATGAAGGGGCATTTCAACTGAAATTCAAGATACATTCATGCCTGAATAAATAATTGTTACTTTTTGTTTTTATGCTGTCAAATTATTGTACTTAGTTGGGGTATTTGGCTATGATGCACAAATGCAGAAACTATATTATTAGGCACTTTATTAGATGCACTTGTTCAAAATATTTTTCAACACAAATATTTTGTGAGCCAATTACATGTCTGCAACTCAGTGTAGTCATGTAGACACGGTCAAAATAACCTGATGAAATTCAAACCAAGCACCAGAATAGGGAAGAAAGGTTATTTACATGATTTTTAACATGCACGGTTGATAGATGGGTCTTAGTATTTCAGAAACTGCCGATCTACTGGGATTTTATCACACAATTATCTCTAATGTTAACAGAGAATGGTCCGAAAAAGAAAAACCATCCAGTGAATGGCAGTTCTCTGGATGTTGGATGGATCTCTGGATTGTTGATGCAGGGGGTCACAGAAGTATGGACAGACTGCTTCAAGGTGACAGGAAGGTACCAGAAACGCAAGCAACCACTTGCTACAACAAAGGTTGAACATCTCTGAACACACAACCTGTCTAACCTTAAAGCAGATGGCTTACAGCAGTGGCTACAATTCACACAGGTTCACCAAAACTGGACAACAGAAAATTGGAAAAAAGTTGATGAGTCTTTTTTTTAAGGTTTCAACATTTATATGGTGGGTACTACTTTAACTGTACTCAAATGGCCTCTACAGTTACCAGAGCTCAGTCCAATAGAGAACCTTTGGGATGTGGCGGCATCACAATTATGTAGCTGAAAAATATACAGTAATTGTGTAATGCTATCAAGTCAATAAGGACCAAAATCTCAGAGGAATGTTTCCACCACCTTGTTGAATCCATCCCATGTAGAGTTGAGACAATTCTGTTGTTTTTTCAAGTCTGTTTTAACCCGGTTTAAATGTAAGTTTCCTTCCACTTAGCTGGAGCAATACTATAAAAACATGTAGCTAAAACTGAAATAGCTTACATTGACCTATCCTTTAATTAATTCAACAGGTTCGACATTGCAACTTACCAATCATGATGTTATGATGCTTTGCACTGTGGGTAAAAAAAGAGGGGGGGAAACATACCCTTGTTTATATAAACTCTCTTCTGGAACCAAGGGTAGTGTTTAATAGCAATGGCTAACTTCTTGGCTAATGCTAGCTTAAAAAAACATGCTCTGATGACTCCTCTGGCTCAGCCCATCCGGTCAACTCCTGCAAATCCCTTTTTCGGCACAGATTTCTGTATTCTTTTCATACTTTTCCCAGTAACGAAGGAATATCAAACATATGCTTAATCCATTAAGTGATATTACTAAAGAATAGGGTGAATTGTTTTTTCTTTAGCTGTTTTAAGTTTTTTGGGGGGGATGCCATCTTAAAATGTCAGCTTATGTTCAGATCAGTAGCAAGGATGCAATGTTATCGTAAAACTAATTAACTACACATTTCTCATACCAACATCAGCCCCCAACAAATGTTGAATTATTCCCCAAAATTGAACCAAAGGGAATTAAACTCTTCTGAGACTGCTATTAAGATATAGTTGAAGTAATTTGTTCTGAGGAGAGTTGTCAGTGACTGCTTGTTTAATTCTGACTATTAGAATATGAATTGCTTTAAGTTCTCTGGCTTGTTTTCTGTTTGCAAGCAGCATTGTGTTACTGTGTGTAGAAATATATAATATTACATTTAAACCTTTCAGAAAGTGGCAGGGCTGTTCACATTATTACTGCTTCTAAACAAATGTGTTTAGTTTAGTTTAGTTTACTTACTTTATGTAAATCCAAATATTAATTTTGAAATGTAAGATATATGTTTCTCATGACACAATTTGCAGTATAAAGTGGTGATGGTGGAGTTGACCATCACTCATTCACTCACAAATGAACCAAGATGATAATAATAATCAACAGAATCAGAGACAAAGAAACAGCACTCTTTATGAATTATTCAATTAAAAAAGAAAAGAAAATAAACATATACAAAAATACATTCATTTTTATGTCAGCTTTGCTCTGTACAGTTGTCCCAAGTAAGCAGTAGGTAAACTAGTGTTGCGTTTCTGTGCTAATGAAGGTTGACTTTTCCACATAGTCCTTCAGTTTGTTTGCAGACAAGTGTCACAACGACCTTGGTTCTAGTGCAGAGACAAGAAGCGTCTCCTGAACACACCAAGGATGATTAAAAACACTGTTGGAGCTGCAACCACAGCAAGAGCAGTGCAGAACTGTGGGAAATAAAAGGAACAGGAACACAAAATTCAAGTTCAGATTGAAGCAGTATTAATATTGATTTGATCCAGTATATTTCATAGAGAAATATTATACGACACCACATTACCTAATAGATTTAGATTTTAATATTTTAAGAAAATCACGTTTTGAAATTTGATGACTTCTTATCAATGTGAATATCATTATATTGTATAATGATAGAAACATGTGACAGGCTACACAAAGAATGATAATTTAATTAAATTAAATACTTCAGTTATGACATATTGTGTTTGAACCTAATTTTGGGTTCTTAAATCCTATGTTGATCACTGAGTTGGTGTAGATATGGATATTAAACTTACCTTAATAGCAGCACTATAGTGCTTTTGAAATGTTTGTACATATACACTGAAGAGGGCAAGGCTGCAAGGAAAGAATGAGTCTGCATCTTCCGAGTCTCTGCATCTTTTGGAAGGAAATATAGATTTTTTTTGTTGCATATATGTATGTGCAGTAAGCTGCATTTTTAATACAGACAGTATTCAAACAAACCTTTTGTACAGAGCAATTAGAAGCAATTCTTTGTCTGCCAGGTATAATTCTGAGATGCCAAGTTTAATCAGTATAGACAGTGGCAGCTTGTAACCTTCTTCAGCAAGGACACCTAAATTGTACCATCCCTGTGGAAAATGACAGGTATGACTTACAAAAACATAAACAAATGCACACGATGTATACAAAAACATAGCAAAGGTGCAATGTAAAAGCAGGTAGACCTGGGGATTGTTCCTTAGTGCTGCCAGTGTGTACATCTGTGCTGCAGAAAACAAGTTTTTCTGCCTGTTACCATGCCTCTCGTAAAACAAGTCGCCCATCCTAATAAAAGCTGGGGCGAAAACAGATTTAGAGATCATATCAAGTATAGTAAGTGCTTGCATAAGTCTGACACTGTTCTATTGCATTTAAAGCTAGTGACTTACCATAAGTGTTAGGATTTTGACTTTGGATCGTAAGGTTGTAATATCTCCACATACAGTCTGATGCATAAACAGGATCCAGAAAATCTCCCTGTTGACATAAAAAGTGGGAAATATTTCTAAGAGGGAGAGCTGAAGTAAACAGGAAAGTGACAATAACATTTAAGCTAATAGAGACAGATTTCAGATTTACATTTCTGTAACTTACCGAATTTTGTTCACACAGGTACGCCACATTAAACTGTGCAACCGCATATCCTGATTCAGCAGCCATCATGTAATGTAACAGTGATGTGAACCTGTAGAGAAGTCAGAAGATGAAATAGCTGTTATTGCATTCTAGTGATCTGATCAAGATTTTGGCAACTGTGACTAGAGAAAGACTTTACACGTCATTCTTGAGATAGGCATCCAAAGCTTTGTGTAAGATGCTGCCCAAGTATCCGTTGTGCTCCGCTGCCCACTTTACCCACCTGCAGTCAGTTAAGAATACATTCTGGTTAAGGCACAAATAGAAATGCATGTGAATTAAAATAAATTAAAAAGTAAGTTTGCTGACAAAACGGCGTCCGATGGATGTCTGTTGACAAAGCCTGGCATCCCAGTGGTCCAAATGTCAGCAATCAGAATCCCTCCCCTGATATTTCCTCTCTCTGCAGACTTCAAATAGTACTTATAGGCTATATACTGTAGGACAGATAAATTAGTTATATTATAAAATATATTAGTTATTACCACTTACAGGACCCATGACATATACATTACAGTGGATGATGATTTTACAGTTTAGCTTACCTGGTTGGCAGGTTTTCCTGGATAAAGACCCTGTGAGTAAATCACACCAAGATTGAAAGCTGCCTCTGGACACATGAGGAGATCGGCCTTTTCCCATAGCTGTGCGGCCTGTTTGTAGTCCTTCTCAAAGTGCTCATAGTACCAGGCCAAGGCATTCATTGCAGGAACATGACCCTGTAGGACAGATTATTTTGAGAACCAGAATGGGATGTGCAAACTTAAAGTGGACTCCAGATGTTACAGCATAGAATGCAAATAAGTCATAAAGAAGTTATTAACATTTAGCCACCTTATCCATTGCTTTCTTTAGGAATGTGACAGCTTTTGGAATGTTCTTTTCCACTCCATGTCCCTACAGAGAGAAAAATTCATATATTACAAGTAGATGTGACTAAATGCTAACGCAGGTGGAAGGAAAAACTTTTAGAATAAGATAACTGTCATTATTTCATATTGTATATCAAACGCAAATCTGACCTGCAGAAGTACTATCCCATAGTCATACATTGACACTGGATCCTCCCACTGGACAGCTCCCCTTTCATAGTGTCTCACAGCCTCCTGGATGTTTGGAGTCACTCCTTGCTGGCCCCAGAATAGCATGCGGGCAATAGCTTGCTGTAAGACATTTGTCAAGGAATTACTAAAATCTAAACGTTGAAATTCCCCATTTCTTGAGAATTATCTTACTTGTGATGTTCTCCATTATCATTTCAATCCACTATTTTAGATTTTTTAAATTAAATTTTCATTTAAACAAATGTCCCTGTAAGCACTTAGGGAGTTTGCAGGCATATAGCACAGTGCATTAATAAACTAGGAGTCCAGTTTTAAAGAAAGTGATGCAGATCAACACCAGGAGAGGTTCCTTTGCTCATGCTCCACCTCTCCTTAAGTATGCCTCTAGTTCTTGTGAGAAGCATACTTGAAACAAAAGGGCAACAGTGACCTGTCAGTAGACTACCTCGGCCTCAGTTGCTCCCCTCCGGGCCTGGTGTTTGAGCCACTGAAAGATGTGGTGGTTTTCATTGGTCTGGATATTCAACATCTTATCATCGTTCACAAAAATAGCCTCAACTGTTGTCTAAAAAAGGAGAGAAAATAGAGAAGACAAATGCTAAGGTTCAAAAATACATTTGCTTTAAATTAAATGTTAACTAATTTTGATCACTGTAATAATACCGCCTTCATTATACTGCTGCTTTTTTTATGAACTGAAGAAACAAAGACAGAAATCCAAAAACTGTAGCCATGATAAAAAGTACTCTAAATGTATTGGTAAAGCAGGTCATACGTCGTCTAAAAATTATATTTATATATAGAAAACCAATGCTTTCCAAACCTGCTGTGGTGAGGGATTGTGACGGTCTATAGTTGTCTGTTGAGCAATGTTAGCATAATAAGCATAGGCCAGATCATGATCCCTGGGCTGACCATGCAGTCCAAGGTGGTGCAGGTGCCCAAGATGCAGCAATGCCAATCGATCACCCTTTTGGGCACCCAGCAGACCCAGGAGCCAAGCCTGCATCATACATTTGAACATGTGAGAATATATTGAAAAAAACTTTTAAAAAACAAATAGTTTAACTATGAATGACCTGATAAAACAGACCTTAAAAGGCTCTTTCTGGACTCCTAGGCCAGTACTGTAGAGCACAGATGACATGTGCAGAGCTCGGGTATCAGCTAGGCAGCCAGCTTGGAGAAGCAGCGATAATACTTTGCTGACCACTTCCGTGCTGCTCACTTTGCCCAGCTTATGGAGTGATAAGGAGTACAGTGCTCTGCCCAAATCATGCAGGCTAACTGGTCTTCCTTCTGCAAGTCACAAATTGAACTTTAATGTGTTTAATGACATGCAGAATCCAAAACAGCAGCCATTACAACTGCAGGAAAGCATCATTCATTTGGACAGCATTATATTTTAAAATGCACTGGCAATTCAAAAGATTATACTTCATTTCTCACCATGTTTTAAAACTAATAATTTGGCCAGTTTAGTGGCATGTCTTCTGTGAGGAGCAACTGCTTCCCACGATTCACACTGTGGATTCGATGTTTGTCTGTGTTTTACCACCCACTTATGGAAAACATGAGAGCAAGTTTCTGAAGAAAAGCAGCACAAACACATTGTTCATACTGTGGGTTTAGATTTTACTTTAAAACGTTTAGTTAAAAAGTTATTTTTTGCACCATCTAGTGTAAGTAGAACCCTACTGCTGGTATTACCAGCTTCTGTCCTCTGCTGGATCTTGATTGAATGGCCACTGATCTGCACATTCATGGCAAAGCTAAATTCTTCACAGGTTTGCAGCCACCTGGTCAGATTTAAATTCTGTATAACATCTGGAACATAAAAGTCAGACTGAAAAAGAAAGATATAATCAGATTTGAATGCAGTGAACAGTTGAGTTGCAGGTAGCTAAAGTACAGCAGCTAAAGTATAGTAGTAGTAGTAGTATTACTAGAAGTACCATAACGTCAGGCAGTATTCGGTTGCGGTGGTATATCACTGGTCCAAAATAGCCTTTCACTCCTTGTAGATACTTCCCTCCTCCAATCACAAAATATCCCTCTGTGTCATCAAGCATGATAATAAATCTAAACCTGTAAAGCATGTTATACAGCAGAAGAGTATATAGTGTTATAGTACACTTCAAATGCATTTTTTTCCTCTGGGTAATAACTGAATCATGATGTCATATTAGAAGTAGACTTACATATATTCAGAAGTTTTAACTGTTCTCTGGTCTTTATCCAAGCATAACATATTGAGAGTCACCTGAGATGCAATGACAATGAGCATGTTTTTTCATTATTATGATGATGCGACTGATAAATGGTATGCTGTGTCAACAAGAGACTACTTACTGTTCTACCTTGCACCATCACAATAAGATTGCACCACACATTTAAAGGGACTTTGAATGAAGAGAGAAATGCAGAGGATTCCTGAGACTCTCCATTCATCTGGATGTGTAGGTGACCTGTGTTTAATGTGAATGAAGATGAGTCTTATGTAAGTCAAGATAATGTGATAAAGAGAATATCTGAGAATAAATTAACTATACCTGACTTTGTGAGGAGTATTGCTGGTGTGATATAATTATTTTGGGAATTTATGTGATGAAACACACCACACAGGGCTTCCTGGCAGTGTCTGGTTACAAACATCCAGATGGAAAGCGTACACCTAGAAAACCCCCCCACAAAAAAACACTTGTTTAGCTGACCTTAAATGGTAACTGCAATGACAGAATGGAAAATTAGTGGATATACTGTAAACAGTCTATCATACCATGGGAAAGAGATGGCTTTAACGCGTAAATACTCCAGAACCTTATTCCTGTGGGGATTCAGTGTCTTTGTGATACCAAAGCTTTCGCCAGTTGAAGCATAGATTGAAGACAGCAAATGAAGTGTTTCTAAATGAAATTTGGAAGCCTACAAGTTAGCATTTTTATTGCAAAGTTTAAAAAAGAGGACTGTGTGAGTTTTTTCATCTTCCTCTGAAATCTTTAAGATACACAGAATATTGCTCTCAAACATGACGAGAGAATTTTTTTTTTTTCATAGCTTCACTTTAACTTCATATAGAGTTAACTTTTAATCTTACTTCTCCAACCTTACCTTGTTCCAAGGCACACTGTTTCTGGATAAACTGTTTAGTTAGCTGGAGCATTTGTGTGCTCCAGGCAATACAGAGCTGATGTTGTTTGACACGTCGACTTAAGTAGGGCTTAGGTTTCAAAGTTGCCACATGTTGAGCTCTGACAGACTTCTCAGTATCATCATATCCAGTGTTTCTGACTGAGGCTCGAAGGATACAACTCAGCACCCACTGAGAGTCTGGAACAATCCCATCAGGTTGATACACCAACCAGTCTGGCAGATTCAGCTTCACAGTCCTTATTTTATTGACACCTGGGACACAAACCCACTGTCTTAGCAGGAATGTGTTTATAGTGCCAGTTTCAAAGGATACAACACAGTCCAGCTGTACTGTAGCAGGTTCATCACACGAGTAGAGTACTTGCAAAAGATGGTCTGGAAAAGCCTCCTCTGGAGGATTCAGGATTTTCACCTCATCTAAACCCCAAACAACCTGTATGTGACAGAAGACAAGCATGCGTTTGCTGAGAAGACTACACTAGAAGGAACCAGTGTACTAGTGAAGTATTGGCGAAGGCAAACCTTCTCCTACCTGCATCGTGAGGCAAAGCTGATAGATATATTTGTACAGTGTATGGAAATCCATTGCCCAAGCAGCGTTTCATTAATTGCTGCAGTGAAACAAGAAGCATCAAGACCCGGATCTTATCCTGCTCTACCTCAGTTACTCTCCTAGGTAAATATTTGACAGACCAAAGCTCCACCCACTTACTATATACACTTTCGTGGAGCTTTCTGGATTTGGTTGCATTTCACTGCTGACAATATAACGAAAGGTAACCCAGTATCTTTTACCCATTTCCTGAATCTACATTTCACAACCTACATTTGAATTCTTTGTGCTGGTGCAAACTTTATCTAGTCAAATCTAGAAATTCAAAAAAAAAAATTCTACAGCAGTAACTCAAAGTGTTGTGTATTAGAAGAAGCAGCTCACCTTTCATTCAAAATAGTTTATTGCTTTCATGCAGGAGTGCCATCAAAGTTTAGACCACAACAGTAGATGCAAAATGATTTTTTTTCCTGTACAAATATACTGTAGGTTTTCATAAATAGGAGTTCAAAATAAAGACAAGGAGAAAAGTAGGGTGAAGGACTTACAAGCTTAAGCAGATCCACTCTTTTAACCCAATATAGGTTTTCGTTATGACAGTTGACATGCATCAACGTTACAGTGCATTATACCAGGAGCAGACAGACACACGCACGTACACTCACACATTCAGATGGCATAACCAATTTACAGCTCTGTCGTGCAAAAAAGGTACAAATGACACTTTAAAAAAGTACCAGTAGGAAATTGTTATTTTTTTAAGCTCATCTTATTTTTTTAAATAAAATATTTAAACGTGTCTTATAAATCCAAACCACCTTTTACATTATGAGGCTGGGGGAGACTTCTGCAGCACTTTTTGGTTGTTCGTTGATCAGGAGCACCCTAAGTGTACTGGCGTCCCTACTACTTTAGTAAACACCTACAACTAGATGCATAGTTTTGTGCTCAAATGAAGCGATCAACATTAAAACTGGCACAAGGTATTTTTTTTTTGTTGTACTTATCTGAGAATAATAATTATTTGTAACAAATGTAAACATACGGTACTGATCATACTGTTACAGAAAATACCCTTGGACATTCAGCATTTCATCTCTGAATAAACATTACTGTATACATCATGCACTTTTGTCTTCTGTGCAAAAGGGGCTCAAGGTTTAGAACACACTACAAATACAAAGGCCTCTGACAGAAATCACAATTTGGCACTTTTACATGATTGACTTCCTGCCTCCATAAAACGTTAACCAGAAGTGGTTACAACTTTCCTTAATTATAGCCCTTACCAACACCCAATCCTCACTGAAAAACTGCTGTGGAGCTTTTAATGTCCACTAAAAAGACAAACAAAACTAAACTAAAAGACAGGACAGCACAGCCCAATCCACATTACCTGAAAATTGTGGAATCCTGGTTAACCTTCAAGGGGCTAGTCTTAAAAAAAAAACAACCCATAGCTGTACATTTTCTTACGATATACAGGTGTAGAAAGCAAGCATTACTAACATTTTTTTCTCGATGTGTATCCTAACTTTAAAATTAAATACCTTAAAAAAAAAAAAAAACAACCCATTGCATTTCCTGGCTACCACTTTAAACATCTTGGTAATTTTTTGGTAACATTTTTGCCTAATAAAAAAAAAATTACATCTATATACACCCTAGACATTTTTAGTCTTCAAACACCTGATCACCTTTTGGTTCAGTGAGGGTGTGTGTAAACCCCCAGTTTAATCAATGATAGTCCTCAAGATAAGCTAGATATTTAAGCAAAGAGATAGAAGAGACATTCTTCACTCTCCCATGTTTCAAATGCACTGAAATTCAAAACCCCGAAGCAAAAGGCCTGATGCTGGTCCTTTAGATACTTTGCAAGAATTTACCTCTAGGGTGCAGTACAAATACATTTAGACCCAGCAGTTAATGCTGACACACTAGGAAAGCTTATTAGGGCTGTTCTATGTGAAAAAAAGATAACTGATTAATATTCCGAGAAAAATACTTAAACCCTTAATAATAACCTTTTATATTATCTTTTTTTTAAATTTGAGTTTCTATTGCTAAACAGAGAATGGCCAAGTTGAGGCGGTGATGCAAGAATAACTGTTACACAAAAGCATCTCATGCAAATCAGTATATTTCTTCTGAATAATCCAATAAACAGCTATACTTAATGTGATGATTATGGGCTCCCAAATAGTTGCTGACAGCATCTGAATAATAGAGGCAATGTACCATCTAGTGTGATGAGATTGCTTTACAAAAAGAGGAACATTTCATTTTGTATATCTGACTTCAATGTGAGACTATAGTTTTGGGGTTTTTTGCATTCATTTTTAAATAAATTTTCCACCTAAGATCTCATAAAAGTTAGGATTTTTTTCTATTTCACAATATCAACCCCTAGCAACACGCAACATTTGTTTTTACAGCCAAAGGTAATATACAGGAGCATTCTATACACCTCTTATATTTGAAGATCCCCTGAATGTGTCATTTTCTCTGCTAACAAGACATCAACAAAAAGAAAACAGACAAAGTGTACCCATCAATAAAAAGAAAACACTCAGGAGTGTGCATTCACTTTGGATTTGTAGGTGTTTCGATAGTAATAAAAGAAACAAGTGTTGTCTAAGCAGGTTAACAACAAGAACCAAGCAAACACTAAGAGCATTCGAGTATCTGTCAAACAAAAGTGAAGACATGCAAAATGTTATAGATTGTAGAACAAGAAAGAAAAAAAAGGAAACAACAAGTGGGAGACATATTCCCCTTTGACACTGGCACAAGTTCCTGCAGAATAAATAATACTTTACATTCCAATATACAAACCTGCCCATTCCCCACATACTCAACATTGACCAAGTATAAGCAGATAAAGCTGGGTAAAACAGTCCACAGTCTCTCAGAGTAGGTGTTGTAACCTACAAAAAGATTCAATGACAAAAAATTTTGCCATCATGTGACCATTAATGAACCCCCAAAACTAGAAACTAACAAACATAACAAAAACAAAAACAGGTCAGACAGAGGAATACAGTCAGACAGCTTAGGTAGCCCATAGTTCATTTAGCTCTTATTTCCTCTGTTTTTTGAAGATCTTGAAGGTATGTTTCTTGCGGCTGGCAGCTGAATCTGTGTCTTCTCCTGTTGAACCACTATCTTCCTCTAGGGGGCTCTTCTTGGAGGACAGCTGTGGGATGCGGCTGTTGGCTTTAACTCCCACCACTCCTACCTGCCCTCCTGTTGGTGATGGTGTGTCAGGTTCAGTGGAGTTTGGGCTGAGTGAGCGAGATGACTCGGACAGACTGTTGATCTCTCCCAGGCTGTACACCTTCTTCATGAGTATGGGGCTGTCGGGACCTCCCTCATGAACACGGTTCCCTCCATTGGGGGTGTGAGCATGCAGTGACACGGCATCATCTGCCCGGTTGGACAGGCCGTGCACGAGAGAAGTGGGCTTGATTAGGTGGCCTTTGGAGCTGTAGGCAGACAGCCGATCACCAACTTGTGAAAGGGACAAAGAGGAGTCTGAGTCGGAGCGATTTAGATCCCTGCGGGAAGACAAATTCACAGGTTAGAGAAGGAAAAATCAGATCCAAGCAATGTTTAAAAGCAGCTTTGCATGCTTGAGTTTATCTACACTATGCCTTGAAAGCCACGGACACGCGGGGGAGAGCCTGGATAGTGGAGCTCCACACTTGTTAGTTGCGCAGGCAAGAATGGGAGGAACACCAAGAGGTTGAAAAGAGTAAATGCAAAGTTTCTGTAATGGCTTAAAAACAACTATGGATGTGAAATTTAATAAAAGAAAAAATGACAAAATAACACGGAAACATAACAAAATGAATATACTAAAGGAAATATCTACTCTACATGTGTTATCAAGGTAAAACCATGACAGGTGGTGTAAACACACCCACGCACATGCAAAGTGTGTGGAGAACGGAGACAGACGGGTACCCGAAACTGTCGTTGCACGAGGAGTGCACTTTGGAGACATCTGAGAATGACAAATCAGGAATAGGATCCATGGGCTGGAAAGAAGCATGGTATGCATGGGAATGAGGGGTTGTACTGCCACCCACAGAGCTGGGTAAGCAGGAGGAAGATGAGGATAAGGATGATGACGACTGAGGGATTTGGCTGGAAGTAAAGATTATGGACGGGTGAGAAACGGCCGAGGAGAGGGGAGGCAGAGGGAGACAATCGAGCTGCCCAAACGAGTGGCTGCGTGAATGTCTGAAGGTAGCCCTAGGCCTCGAAGGGTAGGGGGTTCCCTCGCCCTGCTGCCCTGCCAACAGGCAACTCTCTACCAACCTCTGGGAGCCCAGGGCCAGCTGGGGATCAATGTGGCGTTGGCGCAGAGACATCATACTGGGAGCTGTTGGCACAAAATAACAGCATTAGTAACATTAACATAAAATACATGCCTGATGGACAAAGCGAGAACAATGAGAAAATTACTGAAAAGACGCTTTAGTCTTTGGAAACGTTACACATTATTAAGCATAAAAATACACAAATTTTAACCTCTTTACTCCACACCAGTGATGCATATCAGTAAAATCCCAACACTTGTTTCATCTTTCCATCTAATAAAGACCAATTATAAGAATACAAGAAGTTTAAATAGGAAACAATTGTTTCTTTGAAAAAACAAAAACAAAACAATAGTGGAGTAGAAAAAAGGGGTTTGTCGGGAGGAGGGACAACATTTAAAAGAGGGACTTCAGTACCAAGCAAGCAACTAAGGCAAGGTCAGGGGTGTTTTTAAATTACAGCTGGGTCCATCTGGAGCATACTGCCAGTTAAAATGTATGAAAACTCTTTCTAGGCAAAAGCGGAGATGGGAAGGTCAGACTGAGGACTGAAGTGGGGCATGAATAAATGGCCAACCAGGATATTTCCACACGGGCTGACAGTCTGAACCAATGGACCACAGGTCACTAGCTCGCCGTTCCAACAGTCGACTGCCATCTGTAGTTGGACCAATGAGACAGAAGTGGGAGCCAAATGCCAGAGAAGTGGTGGAGGGAGAGAGGGGAGTGAGACAGGCAGTGTAATTAATGTTGATTAAACACTCGTTCACTTGTGCAGCAAATTGGAGCTCCAGCTACCTAAACCCATAACCTAACATATAAAGTTTTGTCATACAAGTCAAATATGGTTTGAAACCGACATATGTATAAATATGTATGAATTCTGCAAGAGATGTAAGGTGTGTAAGAATCTGAGTTGTGTATTTTTGTGTTCCTATCTTGTTCCTAAATAGGAATATAATTCTGGCAGTGACTACATCTGAAGTATTTCCTTTTTTGGCATCCTTTGAACAAAAGCTGATCCAACATATCTATAACACGTATCATGACACAAGCACTACAAATCGGTCAACACAAAAACTTGTTCTCTTTAAGAAGTATATTTTTCTTTGGCTTTCAATTTCCAGAGGAAAATCATGGCAATCTTCAGTTTCAATAATTTACTGAGTGAAATAAACAAATGTATCCAAAATAACAGTTAACAAAAAGGCAAGTGGTACCGTGTGTAAAACAACAAGACAATTATTTGAATTTACATAGTGCGAAGTGTAAAACATCATTCAATACTCATTTTCGACATGTCTAACGGCCACTACCGCCAGCACCATGAAGGCCACAATGATAAATGTAGCATTAGGTCCAAATTGTCATGTGAGCTGATTTTTGGGTTTCCCAAGCAGAGCCTTGGAGGAAGGTTTAGGGATTTTTTTGCTAATCCCCACTGAAAGGCCGAGCGTTTCGGAGGAACTCTTACATGGCAGAGTTCCGGGTACGATATCCTCGTCCATGTCGTCCATGTCGTCGGACATGATGAAGTGCTGAGGTGTAGCTCTGCCGCCCATGAAAGTGGGATCGAGGTTGAGTGCCGAGGCCAGTGATGGAAGGCCTGGATTGTTGACGATGGTAAAACCCGTTAGGATCTCTATCTGCTGCCAGCGATGCAGTCTCTCTCGCAGAGCAGCGGTCACCTCGCCAAGGGCTTGTCTGCGAAAGATCAGAAGAAAATATTTAAAAGAAAACTTTGCAAAGAGGAGAATGTATGAAATGTATGTATGAAATCATCTTTCCTCCGCTTTTATTTTTTAACAACATAAATTACATATCAATGCACAATTAGAGTTTCCGACTTACTTTGCTGCTAATATTTTGTGGTCCACATCATCCAGGGAGGAGCTGTGAGCCACATGGAAAGTCCCGAAGAGAGTGTTCCTCTTTTTCTTTATCTTCTCTGCCTGCGAAAGCAAGTGACCAAGGACTTATCAAGGTAAGCAGGAGGAAGTGGAAAGTCGTGTAAAGTAACAACAACCAACTATTTAAGAATGTGAAACGCTTACTTCATGGGTAATGAATACAGAATTTGTGGAAGTTTTCAATTTTTTGGATATTAAATTATTAACATAAAGCTCTATTTTTATGATATTCTATTTGTTTGAGATACACAAGGAAATATATATATATATATATATATATATATATATATTTTGCATGCTAACCCCTTCTTTGGCCACCAGGAGTTGCCGTTCAGCATTTTGCTTCTTGATGTTGTAGTACTGCACTTCCACCTCATGGGTGAGCTGCAGCCATTTCTGTAGAGACTCTGGTGGCGACCAGCTACTCCGTGACTCCAACTCCTTCTCTGCTTTCTTCAATGCCATGCGCACCTGCAACAAGTTTCAACTTTTAGCCATGCTAGATGAGCACATAAGGAAAAATGCACCCACAATCTGCCAACAACTTTTAGCCCTTTCTATATCCACAAATAACCCAATCCCACACACTGAAAGCTCAGATGTAACCTCAAACCTTAATATAGGTGTCTAGGTAAATGGCCCACCTTGCTGCTCGACCATTTTCACACATGAATTTTGGACAATTTATGTAAAATCAAGTCCGAACATTTCCACAGTTGCCCTTTCTCATCTGCAAACATCAGGAGAGTCTCCACATCACACAGGTTTGGCCACCATTTACCTGTTAATTACCTATGTCCACGATTACCTGCACTATTCTTTATATAGGCACAGCTGGTGCTACAGCAGCAGGGGTTTCAAATCGAGTAAACTTCAGACTTGTATTTAATGAAAACAGCACCTATATGGAATGTAAAAGCCCTGCTTAATCCCAGATTAGCAGGACAGTCAAATGTGACAAAAGCATCTGAATTAGTGCACTGTGATAATCCTCCAAGCACAAACTGTTTCACTTACTTACGTGGGCTGAACTGTGCTTCTTCTGCCAAATTCCAAAGGACAAAGACTTGAGTGGGTGTATTTACACTATAGCTAGTGTGAATCTGAAAGACCTAAACATACTGTGCAGATGCCACCTTGGAAGTCTTCTTTTCTATTTACTCAAATTTACTGCTTCTACTTTGTGGACTTGAGCCTTTAACCCTGCTAAAAACTACAGATTGCATTTAAATGTAATTGATCAGTTTGCAACCATTACCTGTTCCAGCTCTTCTTCTGCATACTTTTGGCGACTCAGCTCATTCTCTGTGCCTTCACGCAGCTCTCTCAATCGTTGGGCCTCCTGCTTAGCAGCGTTTATCTCATCCCTCAGCTTCTGCTCAAGATTTACCTTCTCCACTTCAACTGTTCGATGCTCCTCCTGGGCAATCTGCAACCTAAGGACAACATGAGAAAAAAAAAGGACCAAAGGTCATGCTCAGTTTTTAGTCAGTGGCTGCTTACGAAGCCCAAGCAAATGAAGCCATGTTGGAGCTATTATTATTTTCTACGAACTGTGGAGATGTGCGTAGGTTTGAGCAACCCTGGTCAAAATTTCTGTTACTTGCTAAGATTTCCAAAACAATGAACATTGTTTTTGAACATAACATTTCAAATTTTTTTTCCCAGGATTAAGGATTACCACATTCCATCTTTTAAATTTTTTAGAATTAAAAAAAAAATAAAAAGTGATCAGAACTGAATAAAAACCTTAAAAAAAAAAAGTATCACAACTTTTAATTATGAGAGATTGTTGGCTGTCTAGCAGTCACTGCTCTTTTGATGTCTAATAAAAAGTTTTGTATTACATTTAAATCAGTGTATTGAGAGGGCCAAGGCAAAACATTCAGGTCGATCCTCTTGAGGTAGTCCATGGTGCATTTTTAGGGTATATTTAGGATCATTATCCGGTTGTATAATCCAGACTCTTGTCATCTTCAGCTTTTAGCAACAGACCTGCTCCCAGAATAAACTGCCTTTATATTATTCAGCTATTTAGTACATTCCTCCCTCTATCAGTGAAAATGTTCCATGTACCACTGGCTGCAGCACAAGCCCAAAGCATGATCAATCAACCCTTGTACTAACAGTTGGAAAGTAGTTATTTTTGTGTAACTGTAGCACCCTTTCCTCTCCAAACATACCTTTGCTCATCACAGCATATAAGTTCTATTTTAATTTTATCCTCCAACTTCAGGATTCATTTCTAGACTGTATCAGGCTTGTTTAGAGGTTTATATGCACACCTTTGATGCTGAATTTTGTGCTAAGTAAGCAGGATTTTGAAGACTCCACAGTGGAAAAAATGCACCATCAGTCTGCCAAATCTTCCTAAAGGATTTTTTCAGTCAAAGAGAAATTTTGATTTTCCTTTCTAGCCATCCTAGTAGCATCAGTTTTTTCAATCTTCCAGACCTTAACTTGACGACCACTGTTCCTGCTAAATACCATTTCTTAATTAGGTTAAATGCTTTGGCGTCTTCTAAAAAGGCTTTTCCTGCCTTCTGGGCAGTGCTCAGTGCTTCACCGGCTTAAAGGAGCCCTTGAGTGCTAGTTGTTATGACAAGTATTAGAGAGGCAGAGGATTTATAAAGCTTTGACTTTTGGTAAAAAGGTACCTGGAATAAGGTTTTAAATCTTTTGTGTTTCTTGTTCTTTTTTACCCAACAACCAATTGCAAAACACATTAAAGAGATTGTTTTCTCTCTGACATTATTTCTTTTAGAAAGTTATTTTGTGCTGAAATTAACAGAAATGTTTACTAGGGGTGCCTAGATTGCATGCCACTGTATATATGGAACGTAGGCATTGCATCAGCCATGCATCACCAGAAACAGTTAACATGTAGAAGAGCAAAGGACTGTGGTCAGCTGCTAGGCAGCTCACAATAATCTGACATCAGAGGAAGCAGAGCCAAGAAGAGAACAGCTGTCAGGATTTAAGTTTAGAACAGTACAGTGTGGCACCCAATGCTCCTGTAGAGTTCTGAAAATGCAAGTGGTGGATATATTTAGACTAGCCTTAAAAAAAACAAAAAAAACAGCCTTTGAAAGAGGGCTTGTCACCTATAATACGATTGTTTTCACTGAGACACACCATTCTAATATACTCTAATCTGTAACCATTTGGGTCCAACTAAACCCATGATGTGGTTAAATTTATGCAGGACTTTGTAATATTTTTCAATTGAAAAATGTCACTGGCCTTTATAACCTGAAGAAGATAACAAGTCCCAGAACTACAGTACTACATATGCTGTGATACAACAAAATAAAAAATGCTGTTGTTTTCAAATTTCTGTTTTGTTGTTTTTTTAAACATGGGGCACAAGGGCAGAACGTACTAACACATTTCAGTCACCAGGGAGCAGCACTTTCCCCCACTGACGCTGAACACAACAGCAGAAGGAGTACACAAGTGCAGAGAATTGAAACTTGATCCAGACCATGAGCTATGGAAAATGTTGCTGGTGGGCAGTCCTGCTAATGCTTTCGACCCTGACCTCTGCCATTCTCTAGCTAAGATTTGAAAGCACTGGCTGAGTAACAGTGTCCACAGAGTAGATGCCAAATTCTGTTCCTGAATGAAATGACCTGAATTACAGAGCTTAAAGAATGCAGACACAATGTCTCTGCAGACTTTGCAGGTAATGTTACTGAATACACACTGATATTATAAGACATACGTAACCTTATATGCCCAACCTTTAAGTTCTTTTCACATGCAATACAAGCTGTCCTTGTCGCTAGTCCTTTTTCAGGCTTTTCATCTGCACACCACACCCAAATCCAAATGTGGGCGAATTAGCATCAGAGCTGACATGTTTAACAGTCATGCTTAACACACTCGCCCACCAGTGAGGCAGAGGCCAGGTCAAAGAGTGTTGTAAAAGTCACCCAGGAAATCCAGCTCTCGTCACAACCTCCTTACACGGTCTCCCAACAGTGAAGCCATGTCTGGACCAGGCTACTTGATAGCATCGCAGGATCTGCTTAAAGGTATGGAAAGAGAGCAGCTGGCTGCAGGGATCAGTAAGAAACACACAACTAAAGACAAGAGGACAAACCTTTCCATCAACTTAAACAAAAGCAAACAAACACACAAAAAAAAGACATAAGAAATACAACTCTTGTCTTGCTAGGTATAAACTTTATCATACACCAAGTTATAATGTCCATTTCCTCTGCTGCATTAATTGACAGTTAATGTTGCAACTTGTGATGACACTTGAATAAAAAGGTCTGAGAATTATAGTAACCTGCTTTGGATAGTAGACACATGGATCTGGCTCACTAATGTTGTTATTTGATTATGAATACAAAAAATACTGAAAATCCTCAGGATAATAAACATTTCCTTTTAGGCTTTATCATGAACAGACACCAGAAATATGGTTAGCTGCCCCTCCTATGAGCTTCTCACCAGCTTGGAATTTTTGTACGGTAGTCTTATTGAAACAAGCATGCCTGAAAAACCTGCTGCCTGTCTGATAGCCTATTATACCAGAACCTGCATATCCTTTGGCATTCATATTGCCTCAGAAATGCATACGATACCCATGCTTGCACAGTAATGCAGCCCTATAATCATCATGACCTCGTACCATTGATTTTTAAAATGACTTGAATCCACGCAGTGACTGACAAAAGTATTTGATCCCGTGGTCTAGCATTCTCCATCATAGCATTTATTATGCTAGAAAAAGTCACATGCAGTATTGCCAAAAATAGAACGCCCTTTTTGCATGCAGTCACACTTTTGCACAAGCCCACATGCTTTTCCTGCCACTCTAACCCACAATCCTCTCAGCCAACTACACATAAAGCAAGAGGGTCAAAGTTCAATGCACACCGATTTGAGGCAGCTGCAGTTCCCACTGAAGTTCTCAACTTGCATTTCTGATATTTTTAATTAAATAGAATTTAAATTACCTCTATGGCCTTTTTTATCCTTTTGCAAAATGAACTGAGTTGAAGTTTAAAATGCAGCTGAACAAAACACTGCTGAATTGTAACAGGCAAATTTTACTGCAATGCTGAACAAACAAGCATAATTCAGGGATCTGAGCAGTTCCTGTAAAGCACTACAGTACTACACAAACAAACTACTAATAAGTATTACGCACAACCATGGTGCAGACTGTTTACTTGCATGGGATACTAAATAATGACTGCACTTGCTGGCCTTTAATATTTACTTAAGGTTTGCCAATGTGATCTGTAGAGGAGAATTAACTATACGTATTTAGCTTAGCAAAAAAGGTAAGTCAAAATCCACTTCAAAGATGCTAGTGGCAGGTGTTTTACAAACGATCAAAGTATAAAGCCACAGAGTCAACACAAAGATTAACTTGGCAGCATCAGAAGGACAGAGTTTGACCTCACTGATTTGTCCCCATTTAAGCCATCAGTTGCATTGTTTGTTTGAATTTAGCAGGCAACTCCCACAAAACACTTTCCCCTCCCTTAGTGTACTGCAAAGAAAAGGAACAAAAAACATTTCTGTTACAAAAATATGCTGATGCAGGGGATAAAGTTGCAACTGTACAAAATCAAGAATCCATAACAGACACAAACATTAGTTTCAGTTCAGTCAGTAAGCACTGACAAAGCATAAAATGAATATTTCAGACAGCTGTCTCCTGAACAGCCCATTTGTCCCACATTTAACATACAAACTAGGGCTTGGCCATATAAGTACCGTTCACGGTAATACCGGTAGAATGTTGCGCAACGATAAGAACATAAAATATCGCGATAGCATATGGGTAAAGCGCGCATGCGCAGTGCCTTTGTTTTCATACGCACATGGCTGAAAAAGCATGATGGCAACGGAGAATGAGAAGGGGGAAAGCGGATGGTTGAGTAAAACGGATGAACCAGAATTATTTTGTAAAAATGGTGCAACTTCAGTGATGTGGGACTGGTTTGGTGTTTGTCCGTCAGATACCCACCAAAGCACATTTTTTTTGTAGAACATGCAAGCGGGCCGTCGTTATTACCGTATTTGTCGAAGTCAAAGTCAGTCGAAGTCAAACGAGCACTGCTGCACACTGAGAGTTAAAAACTGTCTAAATTCTTTCATCTTTAATAAAATGATCAGCATTGCTGCTTTACCAGGTGTAACAATTAAGTTTAAAATCCAGGCATCCATGAAAACAGAATTTATTAAATTTAAGGGAGTTAGAAGTTAGCGAAAGTTAGCGCGCTAGTTTCGCTAGTTACCTAAACGTGATATACCATCTTCAGACTGAGAGATTTCTGGAAAATATTAAAACGTACAGCTCTGCTATCACTTCCAACATAGATGAAGACAGAAAACTAAACAGCAGTAACGTTTGTAGGGTTACTGAAGTTGGGCTAGCTGGTATATATTGATTTGCTACGTGATCGCTAGCGACACAGCTATGTTAGCATAACATAAACAGTGAAGCTGGAAGATGAACGCCAAGTTTTTTCCACTCAACATTA
>VUQG01014329.1:0-10652 GCA_015106755.1 Etia nguti | reverse complement strand
CTCCAGAGCTGCAAATATGCTACATTTGTTACAAGTATCATTACTGCTAAAGGAGGCCGAGGAGTAACTAAACATCTGACACAATGAGCAGGAAAGTGCAGGAGGGACAGGTGAAGAGGCCATGCTGCTAGCGAGTTGGCTACGAGCCAAGCTAAGCTAAGCTAGCGAAACAGTAAAGACACAGTGAGTGAATACTTTGGCTATAAATTAGGTAGTGAGTACACAGAAAGTGTGCTTCGGATGAAGCACGTGAAGATTATACTATGAAAATAGAATGTATCTAAAAGTTTTTAATTAAATTGCTAAGCAGATAAGCTACTCAAAAAACACCACTGTGTTTGAGCAGGAACAGGAAGTGATGGTGTTCGCTCTCTCTGCGGTAGAGTGAACACCAAGTGACAGCTGGCATCACTCACGTTGCTGCTACGTGTATCCTGCAGCTCTCTTCAGAAACTCACACAATCACATTTTAATATAACTAAATTATCAGTGCATAGCTATAACCTCCAAATCGCCCTCTTATCTTCAGCATGTATGTTTTCAGCATTGCTTACTTTCTTAAAAGGATTTTTTTGATGTGCCAGTAATTAAATCTTTTCCGTGAACACTTCCTATGAATCCTCCACAGGTCATATTTGAAACCTGAGCGTGTTTTCCTCAAACTCACTGTAGCACATCCACTTCCCTTTTTCCATGACTTTGAGATTCTTCTCTACCCTCAAGCTTCCAAATCTCGTCTGGATCCTGTGACTCCTCTTTCCATCCAGGCTCAGGCAAAGCGTGAGATATCTTCATGCGTTTTTCTTTCTTCCTGTAAAGAAAATGATACTCAGATCTGAGCTGTGGGAACAAGAAGAAAACATGGCCTTAAAAAACAGTAGCTCAATCTGCTTATCTCCGTTATGGTCCCACATGAGAAGAGGAACAGATTAGCCCCAGGTAATATCTTTGGTGGCCTCTCCGTTGTCTAATTAAAAGGCTATCGTTTTAGTGAGTACATATAAAGCAGTGATTGAGGTGATTTTCCCTCAGAGCTGTGTCTGCTCTGTGGGACGGTCACAACACTTTCAAGAATTCGGTTTTCTTTTGATCTTATTTTTTGCTTAGCCCAGCTGCTTCAGGATCTAAAGAGCAGGAGAAAAACCTAGAGAGAGGATACTTACGCAGGTTATAAATGTGGCAAATGAGAGGAATGATAAAGCGGGAGCAACGTAAATGGATAAAAGAAAGCCCCTGTAATCTGTCTCAGTGTCAGGAAGTATAATTTTCCACACATGACATGAGCCAGCGAATGCCAAGAGGGATACACTGTGCTGATTCACAGAGGGTATGGTTTGGGAAACCACAAAACCAGCAGGCGCACTGATTGATGGCGCCGAAAATCCATGCAAACGGATTCATATGTTTCCTTATGCGGCAGCTGCCCCGTATTAATCTAATGTAATTAACAATAAACACCCCGTCATGATCGGAATTGCAATTTAAAAGTCTCGGGGATCTGTTCTGCGAGGAATTACAACCACATGTCCTCCTGCCTGTAAGCAAGCTGCAGGAAACAAAGAGTTTGCTCATAAAGTCTTATCATTTTGTTTTTCGGAGGGGGGAGGTTTAGCCTTGGTATAGAAATGAGATAGATTGCTGCAAAACATGTTGCCTTTCCGTTTTTTACTTTCATGCAGACTAACTGGCTACTGGGAGAAAGGGCAACCCTCGCGCTGGACAGGCCCCCAGTTCAAATTCGAGCTTTCTCCATGTCACATCTGTTTGGTCACCATTCAGTCCAGGAAGTCAAATATGAAGCGTGCCATCTACACCGATGTTCTATCGCAGAATAAGGGGAACAAGTAAATCCAAAGCATTCCAGCATTACGGATCCATCGGCTCTCTCCCAACTCCAGCAGTCAAGCGTTTTTCCTTTAACTTGTCAGATGTCCATATGTAGTACTGTACAAAACAAGATATATTGTATTAAATTACCAGATTATTAATAATTCAGATCCGTTGACAGCTTCAGCAATACCCCACTGAAATGACTCCTCGCCAGCACATTCTGGGGCAGCGTTATCAGGCAAAGTATTTTCAGATCCTCAGCACCTGAGACAATAAGGCATTTCTCTGCAACCATCCAGCCCAAGGCCGAGCAGCTCTGAGAGATATTAAAGCAGAGTGACAGATCTAATTATCACCTCCCCACTTCTTCTGCTCCGACTCTGATGAAAAGTACTACATTACAGCAGACATCCTATGCCCTCAAACTAACTTTCACCTTTGCTAATAACTAAGAGTGTAGTTATCTGGAATACCTGCTGAGGGCATGTCTCAGAATAGAGAGAAAGAGATTTGCAACAAGGCTGAATTTATGAAAGGAAGTTCTTGCTGCAGTGACTGTGCAAATGCCCCCCGCCCACCATCTCTCACCTTTCCCCCCGTCTGCTTTCGCATTTCTCATTTTGTCTTTTCACAGAGGTTTAGACGGTGTCACAGCTCTGTAAAGTTTCCACTCCTGTCTCTTTTATCGTATCCTGTTCCTGAACGCTCCAAGGGCTCCGCTGATATCCCACATGAGGCTGCGCTGAATGGGAGGTTTTGTTTGCACACACGTGCCGCGCAGCAGACAATGCCGGCTGCAGGAGAGCCACTCTGCTGACCTCTCTGCTTCTTGGCATCTGCTGCCAGATTCCCTTTCAGTCCCGTACAAATCACTTAGAAGGAGGCAGCGAGCTCTGTTTTGCTGGCATGATGTTATGGTGCACAGCTCGCACCACTAAACTGCTGTTTTGTTTTGTTGTCTCCCCACACCTCTACTGTTGATGAAAGCTGTGTCGAGCTGGGCTAATGGGCTGTGGGTGTGTTTGTGTGTGTCCCTGTGCACTTACATATGCATTCCCGGTAAGAAATACGCAATTCCTTTTGAGTAGTGGTTGCCGTGGAAACCTTGGTCAGGTCTGGTCTCCAGCTGCCACTAAACAGTGAAGCGTGCTGGGACATGTGGCAATGGGGGTTGGTTAATCATCAGCCACTATATCAGATCTGTGGCCACGTTAGTGCTGATGGCTGCACCACGAACACTTTGTAAAAAAAAGAAAGAAAGAAATTTGCTTGAGATGTTGGAATTAGAATGGTGCCCGGTGCAAATGTACTTCCTTTGTAGCCACTGCTTTATGTTTAATGTGAAGATAAATGTTTGTGGGTGTGCAGGGTACCACACACCATCACCTAAATGCTTGTCAAACTAAATAAGAAACTATTAATGATTATAACAATGATAAAAACCCTGTTATGAGTAGTCAAAATTTACTCCTACACAAAAAAGTTTCTTCTAAATCGGCAGTTTTCAAGTGACCACGTGAGGCTGGCTCCCAAAGCAAACTGAACTCCACAGACTCACTTCCCAACCTCTCAGCTCACCATAAAACATGTTTTGGCCTGTATGATTAACTTTCCCTCCATAACTTTCTAACAGTGGATTATTTATTTATCTTTTTTTAAGTTTTAAGGATGGATGGATGGATGGATTTTGGTAAAGCTTAAATTTAGATCATGCTCTGCCTGGCCTCACCTCTGTAAAAATCAGTTAGTAAACTGAAAAGTTTTTGTGGTCTTTGTGCCTTTTGGAGCATTTTTAATGAAACTATTTGAGAAATAATGTTTCCTGCTGTGTGCTGTTGCCTCTGCTTCAGGAAAAGTTCTGGTATTTTAATAGACTAAGTAGATTTGTGTGTTTGCATGGTATCCCTACACTTTATGGATCTTTAAACAGCACCATTCCCCGGTGCACTTACACACAGTTTATCCAACTACAGCAGGTAGCTTGAGCCAACTATGCTGAAGAACTTGAATACATGCAGAGCTTGTGCATGTATTCATGCTCTCTCTTCATGTCAGTTTGACTGCATGATATTCAGATCAGGGGCTGTATTCACAAACATTCAGAGAGCTCTTACAGAGTTCTCCTAAAGTAGCCTAAACATTTATAGAAAGGAGTCCTCGCTTAAGAGTGATTTAGGAAACTCTCGGAGTAACTCTGAGCAAGAAGCGAACAAAAACTTACCTCAGTGAGGAGATGCGGTTGACCCGGTTACCAAGAATAAATTTTGCCAGTTTTCAAGTAATTCAGCATCGTAATCACATTCATTTCTGGCATCATTGCATTCAATGGGAGATGTAAGCGTATCTTTAATGAGATCGGCCACAAACATTATCCCCGCACCATCATTATCCCTGCTGTTTCATTAACTTACTGTCATTCAGAGGTATTTCCTCTACCTTTTTGTCTCTCCACTATTTTCTCCTACTTAATAAAGCAAAGGAAAGTCTTAAGCCTCTAAAAAGAAGGCACTCCTTCCCACTCCTAGGAGTTTTTCCACAATCTAGTATAAACTTCAAAGGTTAATTCTTAGAAAACACCATAATTCTAAAGCTGCATCCACACCGCAAGTAATTCACATTGACGCGGCAACCAGAGACCACGCAAAGTGGATAACATTCTGCAATTTCAAGCAACTACACCTGAAATATCCACCAGCAACGGGGAAGTGGGCGGGGCCCAAGATAAACTTTTCTCAACTTCCAGGTGAGCGACTGAAGCAGTTACCTTTGAGACTGAAAAATACACGTGATAGACATTTGACCTGGTAGTAAATACATTAAAAGGTTACCTAGGCCGGACTGGAGCAAACGACCAGCCCTCAGCTTTGACCAGTGAATCATTTCCAGTCTGCTTAAGACTTTTTTCCGGATTCTGCCCCAAGCAGCAGCTCTTTGTAATGGGAAGCTTTAAGAATGTGGCCCCAGGGCTCTGAGTGGGCAATACCATCTGTCACAGGACTCCTCGTTTTCCTTGTGTCTGAAGATAGTTCTTTGTAACTTGGGCTGAATGTTTGAATTTGATACAACCTCCAAACAAATGAACACCCACAAACAATGTCTATATGCATGCCAGTCTCTTAATAATAGACACAGCAGTATCATCAATGAAGCCCTTTGTTGGGAAGCTATGACCTTTCTCGTCCACAGCTGTCCTTGAATTTCACATGTGAGGCTTCCACAGTGTATTCAATATAATATGTAGATTTTATACAGACATTGGTAGATAGCTGTCAAATAGCTCTCAGCAAGTTGTAGTTCTCCTGACTGTTTTCGGCTATAACTTGGAAGGGGGAGTCCTTCCTGTATCTATTGGAAGGAAATCCTAAGTACATTAACCGGAAATCCTTTTATTTCTGGTTAATGTACGCAGGGAGAAGGTGATAAGCAAGAAACTAGAGAAAGAGACCTTAATTCAGGTCCGTCCTGCTCTTGATTATCTCAGCAGTGTGTTTCAGTGTAGCTAAAAGTCATAATGATGCTGCTCTTTAAATATTTTTCTGTTTTTGTTGTCAGAGAAATGAACAAATTCAATCGAGGCTTTTTTCACTCCATTTAATCCCACTGAGGCGCAGATTAAAAAATAACAAACTTTTATTTTATAGCTACCATTTCTGCAAGAAACAATAACCAAAAAGCATATTAGTCAGTGTGGACATTTTACATTTAAAAGGAATGATCATAGGAAAACTTGAAGCAACAAAAGTACTGCCTGAAGCAGCTGTTATGCATCCAAAGCTGAAATATGGGCATCACCCATGTGGCATGTTGTATCCCATTCTGAAATCTCACGTTTTGGTGGCCATTAAACATCTAGGATTATTACACCAAACCTGATGAGATCTGGATCTGATTTAGAAACCAAGGACATTGGTTTTTGGTCTTTTGTACTTTTGACCAAAATTAACCAGTTAAGTATCTTTTTATATTAAATAAAACCTGAAACTAGCAAGAGATACCATAAACATATGAGATAAGTGTTTACTGAGGTGTCAAATCAAGTAAAAGATTGGGTTGTTTTCTCATGAACTTACATCTATCTAATTGTACTTTTTTGGCAACCAGAGGTGTTGCCCCCTGCTGGTCATAATAAAGAATAAGGGTTTAAAACGCTTTACTTTTAAACCATCTGTGGTATTAATGCTCATAAACAATGTCATTGGTGGCTTCTGAAGATGCCGACTCTGCACTTCTAAAAGTGAAAACAACCAGCGGGGACTCCACCACAGAATCAGGAAGACGTGAAGACGAGTCCTTTAGATTTTAGGCTTTAATCCATCCAAGTACCAGTTTTTCTTGTTAGTTAGAAACAAGATAATTCTAAAGTGAAACTCTGAGTACAAAGTGTTATTCAAAAGCAGACCAAACCTAAAAAGAACAGAAGTGTTAATGGGGCCCGAGGAATTCATGAGGGATGTTCTTTTACTCAAAGAAAACACAAATGGGATTAATGGTTCACGTAAAACATGCAGCCCGTCAGATAGGCTGTATATATCAGCTGTAGCTGTACACACAAACCCATCTGATACCGACTAAAATGCAGCGAACCATGAATTGCCACATTGTCCGAGTAAGTTATGTAATGCAATTTTATGTACAGACTCTCAAAGATGCACCTCGACCCTGTTGCAGACAGGGCTGCGGGCCAAAGGAGGCTTTCTTTTTAAAGGTTAAGGCTGACAGAGTAGTGGCTGCTTTATTAAAACAGGAAGAAAGAGGTACTGTACAAAGGAAGGATGTTCTAGCAATGCATTCATGTACAGCAGCGGTGTCAAGCTAGGTGAGGAAGTGCACTTTTCTTCAGGCCTTTCCTCTGGTGTGTATCTGCGAGGTTACATGAAGCGGTGGTCTGACGTTTCTTCCTGAAACTCATCTGGCCAGCTTCCAGTCCCCGCTCTTTTCACAGCCATGTCCCTTGCGTGACAAATAGCTGTTATTACCTTAGTGCGATGATGTCATCCCTTGGGAGACTTTTAAAACTCAGCAGACTTGTGGGTGTTACTTTTATTGCTGGGTTTGCAGGAATATTTGTAAGATAGAGGAAATGTGTTTTCTCTTAACTTGATGTCCTGTGCCACAGACACCACTTATCTGAGTGAAATACAGTAATTTTCTGTCCCCCGATCTGTTTTATCACTATCGATTTAGTTCAGAGATTTTTTTTTTCTGTCTTGAAAGAAGTCTTTCTTTAGCTGAGGTCTTCTTTAAAATCCAGATTTTTGCAATTGTCAGCAGAGGTGATACTTGAAACCAAATGTGGTTGGCCTCTCATTGTGCTGCGAATACTCTCCAGCAACTGTCTTTACCTCAAATGTGCACACCATGTGTGCGTCTCCAGCATCTCATTTAGAAAACTAAACCTTGAGGTTGAGGTCCTGATTTCATTTTGATGAACCGCCCAGGCAGGCCTTAGTATTTGTTATGGTTACGTGGTGGTAATCATTAAAAATGATGGGGAAACGGGGACATGTAAATATTATTACCTGCGTGATTTAGAGAGTAATCTTTAAACATAAACAACAACGTACAGCATTTTGCTGACAGTTGTTTTACGCTCAGCGAGCCAAAAGGATCGCATCTATGTCATGTCTTTGCAATTTACTGGGAACCGTTTTTAAAAGTTGTTTTTTTTTCTTGATAAAATTATATATTTTTTCACAAAGAATAGTGTCAAATAAATGCTGCTTACAAACTAAAAAAATCTTTAATACAGTCCATTTACATATAAACTGCTTATGTATTTAAAAAGTGTTTCTTCTAACTCAGAATCTGTCTCTGACAGTAAGTACGATCATCACAGTGAAGGCAAAGAATATGCATCACCGCAAAAATCTTTGCAGTTCCCTGTTTATTCTACGTATAAATGTATTTGCAAATTTTCTTTAAAAAATATGATCTCACTTTACATTAGAAAGAGGGTTGTTGGTTGCTCACCACCTCTTTGGTGGGGGCCAAACTTCTTTGCATGAAAAACTCATTTCATAGTTGCAGTATCTGGAAATGAGTTTTCCTCCACTGTTCTTAATTCTGACATCGAGCTTGAGCATTTAAAAGCAAAATAAATCTTTGTATTTAATTAAACTACAAATCCAAAATGATAGTTGTGACATTAAGCATAGCGAGTCCTTAATGAGTGTATATTTTACTCATGCAACTAACTAGAGAGAGTTGTCTGTTTGTACCTGAATGCATCACTTACTGTAATTTAATATTTCACAGAGAGATAAAACGTTTTAATTAATGTTTAACATTTTGGAAAATTCACTCATTCTGTACTAGTATAAAGGAAGTAAACACTCTTCTGGTTCTTTTGATTAATACCAAGCTTCACCGTTCTTAAGAAGCTTGTTTCCTCTGAATGGTTTCTGAGCTCAGCCTTTGAGATAGGATGAAAAAGAGCAGAGCAACTACTCCCCCAAATCAAAGGGGACCAGTTAAGGTAGTCTGGGCTTCTGACTAGAGTGCCTCCTGGACATCTGAGTGAGGGGTTTTGGGCATGTCACACCCAGGACAGGCTGGAGAGATTACATCTCTCGACTGACCTGCAAACACCTTGTTGTTCCTCCAGAAGAGCGGGTAGAAGAGGCTGGGGACTGGAAGGTCTAAGCATCTCTTCCTACACCGGCTCCCCCGTGACCCAGACATAGATATGCAATAGAAAGTGAATGGACAGACAGTTTGTTTGAGTTAATCAGGGCCAAATGATTTTGATGAAGGATACAAACAGCTGATACCGGTGGTCTGTATACTAAAGGTGTTGTTGGAGCTTGGACCGTGGTTATTTCCACCTCGGAAGCTTCCTCAATTTCAGTCTGTAACAGCTCTACAAATGTGAGGCCAAACCGAACACCCTCGAGCTCCGTGGATCAGAAGGCTGGCTGGATTTTTCACTGCCGTGCTAAAAATGGCAAATGGTTGTCTTTCAATTACAGATAGAGCCGCCTCCGCGGTGGAAAGGGTTAATGAAAAAAATCCAAGATACCCTTGAATGATGAATTCCTGGCATTCACCTATTAGACTCCAGTCCATATATCTCATTTACCTCACCCTGTCCTGCCATTATCTAAACGCCTGCAGCTTCAGGCCTAGAGTAAACACTGGTGTCTGGGACTGAGGGCTGCGAGGTCACCGTGGATCGGTGATGACAGCTGAAGTCAGAGGACTGACTCTTGAGGGGTCACCCAGTCTGTCTGCCAGAAGCCTGAGGCACATATGGAAGCATGGAAGGTGAAAGACTGAGTGCTGAGGGTAAAGAATGTGGCCACTTGCTCTGTGAGCCTCTGGACCCATACTTAGCCTCAGACTTGTATCTCTTTCTTATTTTTAAACTATGAAATGTGGAACGATAGGCCATAGGCTACTCTTCTTATCTAGTTCATTTATTTAATTAGTAAACCTGTCAGACAGTACATCTTGCAGTACATTGCCTAATATGGCGAATTAAGGGTGGAGATTATGTAATTTAATAAGAAGGCACAGCATACCCTCTTAGAGGCTGGGACAGCAAACTTTATCACTGATTTAGCCAAAGAACATATGCCGCATAATTTGTTTCAGACTTGTACTACACACCTATCAGGCATAACATTATGACCACCTGCCTAGTATTGTGTTGGTCCCTCTTTTGCTGCCGAAACAGTCCTGACCCATCAAGGCACAGACAAAACCCCTGAAGGTGTCCCGTGGTATCTGCAACAAGATGTTAGCAACGGATCCTTCAAATCCTCTGAATTGTGAGGTGAGACCAGCACATCCCACAGATGCTCGATTGGACTGAACTCATTGCTGTGCTCCTCAAACCATTCCTTGGTCATAATCCTGCTGAAAGAGGCCGCAGCCATCAGGGAGTACCGTTTCCATGAACGGGTGTAGATGGTCTGCAACAATGCCTAGGAAGGCGGTACGTGTCATAGTGACGTCCACATGTGTCGCAGGACCCAAGGTTTCCCAGCAGAACATTGCGTAACACAACTTCCCCAATCATCATTAGAAATTGAGATTTCCTGCTCTTTTCTGCTTAACATTGTTACTCAACGTATTGAAGTCTCTCCAGAATTTCTAAACATAAATATAAACTTCTGTTCTTTAGTCTCACATCAACTCTCTTACTCGTAGCTGAGGACTTTCGTGGCACACCTGAGTGGAGACTATATTAACCATCTGGTAAGTGGCTCAGTCTGATGTGTAGTAGTTCCAGGTGTGTAGGTTTGGTGGATCATGGGTCAAAGAGGGTTAGGATTACTAATACTAATATGTTACTCATAAAGCATATGAAGACTTTGTGGCTGATTAGACGTCTGCACACACGAGCAGGAACCAGTACTGGACCCAAACAGTCCAAAAACAAGCTTTTCCCAGAAGAAATATGATATGAACACGTGGTCTGACATCATTAACGGTTTATGCAAAACATTACCTGACATTTTTTAACCTTCTGAAATACACAATAGCTCAGCCTGTGTTTGTCAGGGTCAACTTCCTGTTTGATGCTTGCCCCACCCACACGTTCCTCGTCACACCAATGGGGATGTGTAAATGTCATTATGTGGTTAAGATGGATTTTTTTTTTTTATTTGTTTGTTTGTTTTTTTAAAGACACGTGAAACCTGAAGAAACACAAAGTTTACAACATAAATGTTTTTGAGCTTATCAGAGTCTCTCATGTCAGTGTCCATAAACAGTCTGGAGCAAGCAGAACAGAAAAAATGCAAATAATGGATATTACTGAAAATGTCCTCTTATTACCAATGTAGAACACGTGTGCAACATTATTTTAGACATGTTTT
>VUQG01014328.1:0-11289 GCA_015106755.1 Etia nguti | reverse complement strand
CAACCGATTCACACTACAACCTGGGTTTTCCCTCTTATCTGTATTTCAGTTTATTTAATTTAATAACTGTACAGTACTCTGTTTCTGGTAACCATTTTCCTTTATGTAAATATGTAAAAAAATTGCGTATGTTTCTGTTCTGTGTTCTGTGTACTGTTTGTATATGTGTCTTTCTTGCTGCTGTTACACCCAAATTTCCCCTTGTGGGACAATTAAAGGATTATTCTATTCTATTCTATTCTATTAGTACTTATCGTGTAAAGCAAGAAACCATAAGATGATAAAGGTTTGCCATCCTCTAATCTTGGATATCATTCAAAGCACAGTAGAAAATGAACTGGAAACAACTGTTAAGTGACTCTGACAGGATCCAGAAAGCTTCTGTGCTTAATGGTGCATTTTTTTCATTTAAGAATTGATGGCGCTGTAATGGCATATTAAATTCACATATAAATACTGTTCAGGTTGGTGTTCATTTATTATCACAAAGTAGCTTCAAGATGTGTTATACAAATAAGCTTTCTCTTGTTCTGTTTTTTACTGAGACTAAAGGAATAATAGAGTTCATGCAAAACAAAATCTATTTTGGAGGCCGCTGCTCCTCGATATCTACACTGACTCATAGGTTTCTGTTAAAGCGGACTGACATATCATGTTCTGTTTCAGATAAGAAGAATGTTCAACTGACACTTCTGTGCAGTAATTGAGTTTCCAAAATTGCATTATGAGATCGGCTGACTGTTGTGAAGTACATTTCAACCAACCACAAATATGAGGTCATTTTGATCAGAGTTGTAGCAGCAGTGAAAAAGCAGAAACCACTGCTATAGTAGTAGGAAAATTAAATGTCCTATTAAAGGTGGTTAATTGACAGCTGAGGCTTGTAAAAAGGACATTAAATTTTCTTGTAATATTTTAACAAAATACCATAGAAAGTTGGTCTAAGACAAGTCAGGCAGAATTTTAAATGTGTAATAATTGTCTGTTAAATAAAAACAGCAGTCTCTGCACTGCAGCTGGGACACTTCTTTTAAGTGGCTGCTCCAATTGTTGGAAACATATTTGGCACCAAAAGGTCTCACATATCAATCCAATCATTGTTAAACACACACACAGACACACACACACACACTGTTTCAAAAACAACCATTGAAGCAGCAGTCCAATACTGTGGTCTACATGTAAGGAGGCAGTCTTGGACTCAACATTAGCATTTTGGCTGCTGGTAGCAAATTTTGTTAGCAAGCTAAATCCAATAAATGATGGGTACAACACGTAAGCACACACACACTCACACACTCACACACACAGAACTACTAATTAATACAAAGTAACAAATTATTAATAATATATTACTTTCATTGAGCAAAACTGAAGCAAGGGACTACAGCTTTCTGTTTTATAACACCTATCAATATAATATCAGTGCTTATAGACTTAACTCCTTTATGCAGGTGGATAAGTAGCATAAAAACTCCAAACTTTTATGGGGATTTACTTGATTTTACAACCACATGTTCTGGCGAAAATGGTTTCAACCTTAAATTGGCTTGTGGCCTCATACTACATACAACATACTACAACATTTGAAATAAAATATTTGTAGCACAAAGAGGAAAACTATCAAATACATCTACATACATATAAGCTAACAGAAAACCTAGTTCACGTGGTTTCAGGCTAGTTATGTTCCCAAGCTAGCAAAGAGGAAAGGAAAGTTTCCAATTTAGGTCATGGGTGAACTATCCCCTGTAGTTATAATATTGCCTTTCTTCAAAACCAATCATTTGCACCATCTGAATCACAACAGGCACCAGTGAGGGGGGTTTAACTTAGGCCTGTGTCTCCAATTTAGGTTCAAATAAGATGGACAACAACAGGTTAATTCACATAATAAAGCGTAATCAATGAAAACAGCAAACATGTTTAATATTACCCAAAAGAAAAGATAATTGATTTTAGCCTGCAATTTATTTGACTGCACCCTGAAGATAAGAGCCATGAGAAAGCAGGCCTGTACATAACAGAAACCACAGTTTTAACAGAGACATGGGCTTCTCTTTGTTTAGCCAAATGCATTTTGGATGTCAGTTATTGTGTGGAGATTTTTCTTTGGATTCGCTCTGAAGATCCAATTCGTCTTTTTCTGTGCAACAGCAGAAACAGCAGTGTGTTCACAGAAAGCTTTGCTTACCAGAGTCAGATCATCTTCCTCTCTGTTCCTCTTGGCTTACTTTTGTACAAAGTGCCGTAGCCGGGTTGTTAAACATCATGCAGTGTATTGTTTTTTTCTGACAGGCAATGGTTGTGAAATCATTGGTTTCTAGTCAGCTGGTCAGCTGTAAAGATACAATTTCAGATCCATTTTGAAGGTGCTGTTCAAAGGGAACTTCATTGTACAAGTACTGTTTAAATAATACTGGACAATCTCTCTTGATCAAGAGAGATTGTCCAGTATCCACTATCAAGCTGAATTCAGCCAGTTTAAAGTTGTGCTTTGAGTAGAACTGATAGCTATTTATTAATGTATCTTTTTTTTTGTCCCATCAATGTCTCATGAAACAATTATGGAATATCAGAAGTTGATCTGTTACTAGGTGTAATTATTTTCATCATATTGTTATTCTGACATAATCTGTAGTCTGACATCATCCATGGGGACAATAAATCATGACTATAAAACTATAATACATGCATGTTACCTTGCTATTAATTCCAAAATGGTAAGCATTAAAGGAGCTTTGTGATCTTCTACTAGAAACATACTAAAAATTGTGTGTATACAAAAAGATCTCAACTTCTTATGAACACCCTGGTGGCAGAAAAAAGGAAGACAGATTTCTTTGCATTTTCCACTCCATACAAAACATACATGCAGGATTACATGAAGGTATTGAGTTTTAAATTAGGAAGTGTAGATTTGGGTTGCTTGGAGTAATACCGTAGAACGGTTTGATTGAGATAATTAGGTGCTCTGTGATAAAAACTGTCAGTGAAGCAGACTCAGGAGTGGGCATCTCATTGGTGATGTGACCTCCATAGAGGATTATAACCACCTGCTATGGGACCAGATGATTTCTCTGCAGTCAGTTATCTTGTTGCCTACTGTCTTTGCTCTTTTCTCTCTACTGCTCACATCCCTGAGTATTTCCTGAAGCATTCTTAAACGTGGAACTCATTCATAAAATCAAACTATGTACACTAAATGAGTAGAATAAAGTTTGCTTTCTTTTTTTCCGTCTATTAAAATAGGGTTAGGTGTATCAGTCTCTTTCAGACAACATATCTTAGATACCCAAAGCCATGAATTAGTACTGGGGGGGTCACAATAGCTGTTTATTGATGGATAACCCTGATATTTAAAAATGAAATGTCATTATCGTTAATAATGCACATGTAACACCATCGTACATAATTGTGTAATTGCTCCTCTGCATCGAATGGAACCAGTTAAGGTGGTGGTTAAGGTGGTTCATCTGACAAGGATTTCTCCTGGGTGAAGAGTTTCAGCCATGTCCCACTGGGAGGAGGACCCGGGGCAGACCCAGGACACACTGGACCCCACCCTGGACAAGCGGAAGAAAATTGATGGATGGATGATTTGATTAGCATTAACACTACTCCTCAGCTCTATTGTTGCTAACAGTAACACTAACATGCATTCAGTGGATGCATCCTTGTATTCTTTGCAGAACGGGAATGTTATGAGTGTGTCTTTGTGTGAGGCACTCATCAGTCATCATTCTCAATGAAGGTTTAAAAAGTAGCTATGGTATTTTTCACAGTTTCATACTTAAGATTTCAGATAATAACCCGGTCAGGAATTAAAGAATATATATATTTTGACTGGTAGCATTAACAGCTAATAAAAGTATGAAGTTGTTAACATTTATTTGAGTAGCTGTAGACATCAAATTTGTTGTGTATTTGTTGTTTCTATAATAGTGTGTTCTACATTGAGATTCTATAACCCTCCGTCTTACCTTACTGCTTTCCTATTCTAACATTAAATAAAAATAAAACAGCACCACACAGAACAAATCAGTATGCTAGAGCACATAGAATACTTTATGTAAAATCCATAATTTCTACTGCAAACATGAAACTTGCACAAACATGCAAACTATGCACATAATTTTAGGTCAAAATTACTTAATTTGCCAAGTAGCTAACAAAAATGTAGGCTGAAAATGTAGTCATGGTGAAGACAACCTGCTAAAGATCAAACCAAGCATCAGAATGGGAAAGAAATGTGATTAACTGACTTTTAAGTGACATGGTTGTTGGTGCCAGACATGCAGATCTGAATGTTTCAGAAACTCAGAATAAAACGTCAAACCTTGAAGCAGATGGGCTCCAGCAGGAAAAGAACCACACCAAATGTCTCATTTTGCATGCTGACATCAAAGTTGGACAGCAGAAGACTGGAAAATATTGCCTGATCTGATTAATTACTGCTGCAGGATTTGGGTGGTACAATTGAAACTCATGGGTCCATCCTGCACTGCATCAACGGTTCAGGATGGTGGTGGTAATGTAATGATGCATGGCATTTTCTACTGGCACACCTTGGGCCATTAGCGCAAACTGAGTTAAAATGGGTTGAAATCAGCTGACTGTTGTGCAAATGTACAGGAAGAAAAATAGCATATTTGTTTGATGTTTATTTCTGTCTCGTGTGCAGATAACTAAAGAATCTTTGCAAGAATCTACACAAGCAACAAGATAATTGCGAATTTAATGTGAATACTGAATTTAGTACAGTAACAAGTTAGATTACTGTATTAATAAAAAAAAATTAATTTGATTCTAGTAACCTGTTACTTTTTACCGTGCAACACCCAACACTGTCTATAAATAACTAGATAATTTTTTAAAGTTTGCTTTCTTAAGTTAAGGAATTATTATCAAATCCAAAGATGCTTGTCCACAACGCTTTTTCTTTCGCATTTTTCTTGCATTGCTGTGCCTCATAATTCACAGATTTTTATTACCAAACATCCACTTGTGGTGGTTAGACTGCTCTCGGGCATACAGGCACTGCAAACCATATAACAACCACAACCAAGTTAAAGGCATTAATTTACAATCAATAAAGCCACTGTTCCATATACACTTTATAACGCATTTTCAATAGAATGCCAATAAAATGTCTATAAAACTGGCAACAGGACTCCAACCCCAAACAAGATCTGAGACAAAACTATTATCCATTATACTCTTGGGATCTAGTATCCAGTGTCTGTGTCCATTTGTTATCTAAACGTAGCTTTAGCCATAATGAGCACATTTATTTTATGTTTTTTGACCAAATAATTGTACAGCGCTGTATAGTTTTCACACCTGGTAAACAGTGATCTTAACAACTCAGAAAGCAAAGCTGGCGATTAAAGGTAATCTCCACAGAAAACACACTTTGACACTCACCATTACTCCTGTAGAAAGGATGGTCACCACTATATCAATCTATTAAACCCAGTAACTCATATCTCATGGCAGAGTGTACCAGCAGAGAACACTTTGCAGTGCTTTCTGCCTCAGTGTGGTATGCTTGTTGCTTGCTAATATGTTACCCTTCGTGAATGTTTAAACCATCCGCTCTGAGACCTGGCCATCTAAACGCCAGGCCAGCCCTGTTAAAATATTGGCTGAAGGCTCCTTTCTCTCTTCTCGTCTCTAGCACCCCCTTCACTTGTTTCTCTGCTCATCCACCCCTCCTTTCCTTAGTTTGCCCTCTCTTGTCTAACGCTTCTCTAGTCCTGTGCCCTCACTCCCTTTATGTCTAGCTGTTCCTCTGAGGTTGAACTACCAATTATGAAAAAATGAACCGTGACAACTTGGACATCTGCTGAAGAGCGGGCTCCGTTGAGGGGATTCATTCTGTAGTCTGCTGAAACACAGAGTGCAGCCGAATGACAAACAGAGACAGCCAAAGACCACGACAGGAAGAATCCTCATATATGTCACATATCCAAGATAGATTACTGATATATAGATTACTTCTTCAAGCATTCATCATTCATATGATGAGCTGCTGGATAAAAAAAACATGTGATCCTCATGGGAAATTGTAATGATATAGCAGTAAAAGAAACTGAAGTTTTTGTGTTGGTGCATAAATACTTAGGGTATTAATTGAAGATCTTCCTTCAGTGTAATACTTCATCTCAGGATTTTCAAAAGTGCTAAAGCATTACTGTTACTACAGGCAACATTTCTTTTTCCAGGAACTATTCCTGCATGAGCTAAAATTGTGGTTCAGCGCTGGCTGCTGTCAATAAAGGCAGTGTACAAAGTATGTGGTACAACTCGTTTTTGTGCTGTTGTTGGTTTGTCAGCCAGCTGCAGAGAAGAGCAAAGTTACAACATACAAAGAAGTGAAAATGAGTGTTAACAACAAAGGTACCCACTACAGTCAGTCTGTAGTTTTCATAGTGATTTTTTATTTATTTATTTTTTTATCTTCAATATTATTTTTTCATGCTTTTCCCATTCTTGATAAAGCCTGCTGTTGCTTCCTTCCCTGTTCCTGTAAAATTGTTCAAATTTAGACTTTGACCAGTCTGAAATTATGAAAGCGCTTCAGTGCAGCCATACAAATTTATACGACAGAAAGAGACTTTTAAGCCAGTGAAATTTACATAATCTCTGAGATATTCAAAGTTATGATGAAGGCGTATGTCCCACAGCCCTATAGATGAATGTAAAGCAGTGTTAATAGGTCGCACAGGGAGCAGGGTGGCTCACATTCATCAAACAGCTTTTCTCATCAAGTATTAAAGGCAGGCTGAGGGACAGATCGATCCACAGCGCCAGAGATCTTTAACCTAGATTGTTAGCTGCTAAGCGGACTGGGGTCCATTCTAAATACACACATAGAATACTAGAGGTAAGCACACAGGCACACATGAAACAAAAATAGTATATCTCAATGCTTATACAGGATGATGCATGCGTGGTTATACAGACAAGGACAAATGGTATAATAGAAGGCTCTTGCAATGACCTGTAAGATTAGGGTGGCGTAAGTGATGGTGGCATCTCAAGGATAAAAATAAAGGACCTTTGTTGTCAGGGTCACAACAATAAATATACTCATGTTTAAAAGTAGTACTGACTGGTTGAAATACTATTGTTATATTTTGTCAACTCATCTATACACCCCAACTAAATTTGCAATTAGGGAGAACTACACTGAAGGCCCTTTCTCATTCTAGTCTTTATTCAATTTAGTTTTGAGAAATTGTCATTGTGCCAAAACTTAGCATAAAATAAAAAAAAGAAGCAAAGTGACATTATGTTAATTATGAATATTGATGCTAACATAACCTCTATTCAGTAATGTTGCATCTGCTTTCACAACCTGTAAGCTGACAGCTATCATTAAATTTCCCCACAGATTTCTCACCAGCAATCAGACAACTCTGTCACCTTGTCAGTCTGACACTACATATCAATCTGATGCTGTTAAGTGTCCTCAGTCTCTCCTTTTGGCAGCTAAGCTAATGTTAACATTGATATAATGTTGGCTAAATATTTAATTTCACAGTTTGACAAGAAAAGAATCGCTCAGGTCTAACGGGATATTTTTCTATGAAAATAGGAAATAGATATGGCAATTTATTGAAATGTGAAAATTTAAATAAAAATATGGTCTAGAAGGCAAAAACATAGTCTGTGTACTATTCTAAAATTCAGTATTTGGGATGAAAAATTCAACACAAGCCTGAACTCTCTTAGGCAAATTTTCCTATAGTTTCTTTTAAGTAATCTGCAAGAATTGCTCTCCAGGCTTTTGGAGGGACATTAGAAGTCTCTTCTTTGGATGTCGGCTGCCTGTCGTTCTGTTCTCTGTGAAGATGCTCCATTTTGCGGTTTTACTATCTAGGTCTGCTTTTATTGGCGTGGCAGTTTGTTTGGGATCATTGTCATGCTGAAAAATTGACCCACTGCCAATCTGGCTCATTCCAGATAAAACTGATTGAAGGATCAAAGCGTATTGATAATACCATCAAGACGAGATTCCTAGCACCACTCACTGAAACCACGATAGAACTTCCATAGAGCTATAGACAGTCACTAATGTACCTCTCTGTTGATCTCCTCAATATATATTGATGATCGAAAGTGAGATTTTAAAATTTGGATTAATAATTCCATAGCACTTTTTAAACTGATTTTCAGTCTAGTCCTTGTGTAATTTGGCATACCTCATCCTTTTCTCCCTGTTCTCCTTAAGTACGGCTTCTTAACAGCGACACTAAAAGCCGCAAACTTTGGAGAACAGTAGATGATCCTATTTCTTAAAGGTATAACTTTCAGATACTTGCAGGTTTGTAAAACTGCTTCTCCCTTTGATCAATCTTTTTGAACAGCACACTGTTCCTGTTACTAAATTTATGTTTTCTGACTCTTACATTGATGATTGAGTTTGATCAAATTTTATATGGCAGTCCTTAGTTTGCATATTAGTTAAACAATTGTGCCACCTGGAAAAGGGGATTTCGTGGTATCTTTTTGTGAGGTTTCAGCTGTTATGGTGAATATTCAGTTGAATTACACATGGCTTACACTAACAAACACGCACATACTATTCTAACTTCAACATTTAAAGCTCGAAACTTGCTATGTTAGTTTTTTGGAGGCAAAAGTGAAAATATTTGGATGAGAAGGGGATCACTAAATTATCTATTTTCAGTGCAAGGTCACACATGACTGCTAATTAGTGTCATTCAATACATTAATAAAACACTGGAGTTTCATTCACTAAAACGGAAGCAGGAAGTTCTTTTCCATGGTTTTTACCTCATAGCAATACATATTATTTGGCGGAAGAATACATCAAAATGCTCCAAAAGGCAGCAACAGCACAAACATCGTGGACCCACGATTAAATTCAGATAAAACTGAGGTTATTGTACTCACCCCTAAAAATCACAGAAATATGGTATCTCTAAAATTAGAAATATCCTGTCTCAGAGTGATGCTGAAATTCTGGTTCCTGCATTTATTACTTCCAGGCTGGACTACTGTAATTCATTATTATCAGGATGTCCTAAAAACTCCCTGAAAAGCCTTCAGTTAATTCAAAATACTGGAGTACTGACAGGGACTAGAAAGAGAGAGCATATTTCTCCTATATTAGCTTCCCTTCATTGGCTCCCTGTTAAATCTAGAATTTAATTCAAAATCCTGATCCTCACATACAAGCTTTTAAATAATCAGGCCCCATCTTATCTTAATGACCTTGTAGTACCATATCATAAAAGTAGAATGGGAGGTAGAGCCTTCAGTTTTCAGGCCCCTCTTCTATGGAACCAGCTTCCAGTTTGGATTCGGGAGACAGACACTATCTATACTTTTAAGATTAGGCTTCAAACTTTCCTTTTTGCTAAAGGGTCAGGTGACGCTGAATCCTCCCTTAGTTATGCTGCAATAGGTGTAGGCTCCATTGAGTATTTCTACTTCAGTCACCTTTCTCACTCACTATGTGTTTATACACCTCTCTGCATTGAATTATTATTAATCTCTGGCTTTCTTCCACAGCATGTCTTTTAATGTATACTTTATTGATCCCCGTGGGGAAATTCCTCTCTGCATTTAACCCATTCACTCAGTGAAGCAGTGGGCTGCCATTGGGCGCCCGGGGCGCGGCGTGTAGGGATGGTACGTTGCTCAGGGGTACCTAAGCGGTAGCCGTTCAGGGAAATCGAACCCCTGACCTTCCGATCACGGGGCCAACACTTTACCTACTGAGCTATCCCTGCCCCATTTTGTATGTAGTAAATTCACCTACTATACAGGTGTTATGAAGGGGGAATCTATGGATAGAGGTCAAAACTGTTTATTGTACCAGGCTTTAGAAAAAGCTTTTTATGCTTTAGCATGAGAGAATATATTGAATAGATCGACCCATTCTTGGGATCAGCCCAAAGTGGCCATTAGAGGGTCTACACTTCTTGGCACTTCCACATCGGTTTAGTTTTTGTGCCTCACTTTATTTAAAACACTGTGTCACATATGGGGCACAAAACATCATTATAGCAGGTCGTGTTTTGATGTATTTGGGAAGCAGTTAGATTTAAGCGAGAGCAGAACCAAAGGTGAAAAAGCAAAGGTTTCTGCTAAAGGCAGCAGAAGCAAAGGTAAGTAAATTCCAATTCAAAGTTATTAAGGACAGACAAAGTCAGAGAGAAAGGTACCTAAAACTCAACAGCCTAATGTTTTACTGAAGAGTGTCAGGCTCTGCTTTGCTTTTTCCAAATATAAATGTTATCTCTTTGCTGCAAATATTAAGGCAGGAAAGTTCACTAAAGCACTGTTAATTTAATCTAAATATAAATGTGATTTATTGGGTACCATAGCTGCTTGCATAGTTGTCCTCTCATGTATTTCCCACACTGACATGTGTTAATTAACTGTTGCCATCCATTTCCTTTTCTATTCACTTCAGTTGTTCACTTCAAAGTTAAGATTAGTTTAACTTGGGACCTGCCTACTTAATCTTGCGAATGGGCTGAAATCAACTAATTTAGTCTTTGGCTACTGGATCTGGGTACATCCACACCTGTCCACTTGTGACTGGACCAAACAAAATATGTATCAGTGCCAGGTATGAATTTATTCTACCTTCATGCATCATTTGTCCCTGGCTATGGGACGAATACAGTGTTTTGTGTTTTAAACTTATGTTGTTTAATGTTTTGGCATCTGAGTTATTATTTACTTGGATTAAAAGCCCTTGGTGATATCCATGGGTTCTAGGGTGCAGTTAAGACCGCCTTAAGCCTTTAAGGCGGTCTTAACTGCAAATGCTGTGCTGTCTTCTTTGAGATCCTTTGCTAGGCTTTACTTCAGTTTTGTGTTCAACAACTGAAAAGCATGCTTCACTCGGTTGATCAGGTGACTGACTTGGCCACTGAAAAATATCCTACATATCTTTAAAAATGTATTTACCTTGTAAAACTCTAGGGTTCCTTTTGCATTCAGAATCAGAATCAGAATACTTTATTGATCCTTAGGGGAAATTATGTGGGTTACAGTGCTCCAGTGCAAACAGTAACAAAAACAGACAATACAAGAAGTAAGAAATAGCACAATATGTACAATATATACATACATATAAGTCACTTATTGATAAATATCTGAATAAGAAAGAAGAGCATGTGCAAAAAGGGTGTAGCTACTCTAGTATACAGTGTGTTAAGTGGATGAGTTGTACAGGGAGATGGCCACAGGCAGGAATGATTTCCTGAGTCGTTCAGTGATGCTTTTTGGTAACCTCAGTCT
>VUQG01014326.1:0-21918 GCA_015106755.1 Etia nguti | reverse complement strand
CCTTGGTCTTTCTCCTAAGACATAAACCTATCTTTCTATCTAGCACAGAGAAAGAGTATATATATATATATATATATATATATATATATATATATATATATATATATATATATATATATATATATATATATATAATATGTATGTATGTATATATAATATGTATGTATATATATATATATATATTGGCTGTAGATGTTACTTGATACAGCATATGAATTCCTTGATACAGCATATGAATTCCTGAAGTAGTCTGCTGGTCCCCAGGTGAATCCTATCTTAAACTGGTGTGCCTAATGTCTATAGTAATAGTCTTCCAGTGTAAAAGCAAGGAGATTGTAAAGAAGAGATCCCATTTGCTGCACGTGGCAGAGCGCCTTTGATCCTGTTATTGGGTCCTGGCCTTGGCTACACTAGCACAGTTCTCTAGGCATAAGTAGGTTTGCTCTAAAATTAGATACTGATTCCCGACTCTTAACCTTTAACCAGCGTTAGCCTGTCCCCCCACCTGGATATCCATTAGAAGAATCATACAGTATATGAAGACAAATATGTGAGTGTTTCAGAAGTGTAACCTGCTGTGAAACAGTCCAGTCATTGCACGAAGCTTAATTAGGTGGGACAGCCTTCCCGCTAATGTGTTCTAGTCTTGTTGGAAGCCAGAGGGAATCCCCCTGGATTACTCATTGGTTGTAGATGGAACACTGGGAAGGAGGCTTGTTACTAATCCCTGTTTCACAGTGGGGGATGCGAGTGTAAAGGTTACTTAACAGTTGACAGTTATACATTTGCTCCCCATTCTGTAGCTGTGTCAGAACTGTTTTTTTTTTACTTTTACATGTAAAGTGAATGATTCCTCCTGTCCCTCACAGGTTGTAGGAGAGACCCCGTGTGTGGCATTAGATGAAGCTCCATCCAGGTCTGAGAAAACTCCCGGAGAGGAGGAGGAGTCGGGGCTGCGAGTGACGCCCGCACCGGGCCTTAGCCCGCCCCCCTCCCATAAGGAGGAAAACACAGAGGACCAGCATCTACAGTTTCTGGTAAGTGAAGAGGACTGTAGTTTTCATTTTCCTTTTCTCAGACCCATCATTACACTGTAAATTAAGGGACACTTTACTCCACCAGCAAGCCTTTTCTATTGCAAATGTCAGTTTGTTTGCTGTCTTAATGAAGAAGGGAAATCTTAACAAAGCAGTTTGTATTTAATGGCCTGCTAAATATTCCTCATCATCAAATGCTATGTGCATAATAGAGCTGCTTGCTGATATTTAAGAGTTAGTGATACAGACTGTTATTAGATGTCTCCTGAATGGCTTTCAAGTCATTCCATGTCTCCAAAGTCATTCTTACACACCTCCCATCAGCTAAATCTACAAATTGAGTGTAATTATAGGGTTCTATGTTTGTATTTTTATTTGAAACTGAAGCAGGGATATCAGTGCTGTGACTGAGTTGACTTCCACTGAAGGAAAAACTACAGTCAGATTTGTTATGTAATGCTGGGATTATTTTGATCTTGTCCTTTGGAAAAGTAGCACATCACCCTTTCTGATGCTACAAGTAGGATTCAAAGCATAAATAGACCTTATTTCCTTCAGCTCTACGTTTTTTCTCAGAATAAAAAATGCAACATATTGGACAATAAAAACATCAGATAAGCTACATGTGATATATCAGGAACAGCTGAAGGCAATTTAATTACCTTTGACACAAACATTTACTTTCATTCAACAATAAACTGATTATATTCTGCTGGTCAGTGCTCAAGATTTGCCTCACAAAACAAATCACATTTGGCTGGAAACTGAATTAATGACACAAATCTTTTTTTGTCCATTGATTAAATTCTTTTAAATTCATATATATAAGGAAAGTGCAACTTGGCTATTCAGTTGAGTTCAGTTCACTCTTTTTCTCCACAGTATTTTGTTTGACAAAGAGCTGGTGAAGCTTTACCCCATACACTAACTAGTTTCTTCATAAAGCCAGCATTAGTCCAAGGAGGAAGTGGTATCTTGGCAGTGGAATATATAATTACAGCAGAGTAAACACTGAGATTGCTCAGAAAGTGATCACCATGCAGGTGATATTTTTAGCTTTACTAGTGACAAAAGTCAGACCACTGCTTTAGTCCGGACTGAAATATCTCGACAGCTATGTGAAGGAGTGCTTTGGAATTTTCCATTGACATTGCTCGTGTCCAGAAAATTAATTCATTAGTTTATTTTCATCTAGCTTCATCGTCAAGTCATAATCTTAATTTTCCTAATGCTTGGATTTATGACCAAATATCGCCAAAATAGATGGCAGTACTCTCAGGCTGAGCTGTTCTTTGTTAGCATGCTAACACACTAAATCAATTCTGTCAGCCTGGTAAATATTTATAGACTTACATCTCTTTCATGCTAGCACTAGCACTGTCATTGAGAGCATGTTGGCATGCTAATGTAGCACTGTCATAAGTGCACTACTGTGCAAAGAGTTTGTTTTTAAGAGAATTTAATCTTAAGTCTGCAGGCCTGTAGATCCTGTTTGACTCTGAAGCATTTGCATGCAGTTAATAACATAATTACCAATGGCTGTAGGTCCTCCTTAAATGCTGAATTTCCTTCATCATCTGCGTCAATTACTGGTGCAGATATCTTTATTTGTTTAGAAGGTAAACACCTGTGTTTGTGTGTGTGTGTGTGTGTGTGTGTGTTCATATCTTTGTGGGGACGAACAGCCCTTATGGGGACCAAAAATCCTGGTCCCCTCACGTTTGAAGGCATTTTTGGGACTCAAAATGTGGTTTTAGTAACAGTGTTACAAGTGGGTTATGGTTAGGTTTAAGGTAACGGTTAGGGCTAGGCATTCAATTTTCATGGTTAGGGTTAGGGTAAGCGGCTAGGGAAAGCATTATGTCAATTAGATGTCCCCACAAGATACGAATACCTGACATGTGTGAGCGTGTGTTTTGTTTGGGGAGGTCACTTGTGCATGCGTCACGTGTTCACACCAGTGATAAACTTTACTTCACTTTAACTTTTAATATTTCAGAATACCAAACATTCCTTAAGTGCATCACTTATGCATTGTTCCACCAGTCATCAGAGAACATTTTTAAACCTGCTGTTTGCTACCTTTATAAAAAATGTGTCATTGATAACCTGTTTAAAGTCGGGAAACATTCCTGTCCTTGTGATGGTTTTCACTCTTTTCTTCTTTGGGAAGTCTTGTGTGATATTCAGCCTGGACTATTCTTCCTCAATCAGAAGACTGAGGATGACAAAGAGTCATCTTTGTCAGCCAGCATTTGGTTATAATGTTCTCATTCAGCTTAGCTGTTATTGCACACTCATCTCAGAGCGTTAATGGCAGGACTGTGCATTCACTGTGTTTGTCCTGACTCAAACAGTTTCATCTTGGTCTCATCTGACACAAGGATGTGCTCCCAGGTTTCACTGGACGTCTTTTTGTGTTCTTTAGCAAAGTTTAAACATCGCAGTTGTGTGCCATAGAGCAAACAAGCCTTTCTTTTCTTTGGAGACTGTCTTAGGAGGCTGATTTGACAGAAACTCAGATTTCACTGATAATTCCTTTTCCAAACTGTTCAAGGAGACGAGGCCTTTGAAGACGTTTTTTGTTTTTGTTCAGTCTCAGATGCCGTCTGTTGGTTACGGGGCTGCAGTAGGCACCAGTAACGGCCTTAATTTGGGTCAAGGGTCAAGTGTCTTGACAGACAGGCAATTGGATCCTCCGGCTCAGTGCTGGTGAATTTTTTGGGGGTCTTCCACTTTACTTTTTTGTTCCATAACCCTCAGGATCATTTAATAAATTCCAAATGACTGTCTTACTGTGTCTCACCTCAGCAGCGATGGCGCGCGGACCCTGCTTATACAGTTCAACAACATGACCACGTTCAAAAAGGGAAAGGTTTTTTTTGCCTTTGGCATCAGAACGTCATGACAGTGTTGACTACCTGACAGAAAATGACAATGAATCACATTTTTGCACAGATTTGGCCTTTTAAAGGCATGTGGTCCTAAACTTTTGATCAGCTGTAAAACAGCCTGTTTCAGTTTAAGCGTTGTTATCAATAAATTGCATGCTCAAAAAATGTTTTGTCTCATTCCCATTTCTTCTTGTTGCATGTTGAAGCTCTACTTGAAACCTTGTTAAGATCCAACCATGCAAAATAGGATTTTTTGCCATTTTTCAACTGGTCTTAAACTTTTGTTCAGGACTGTACGAAGAAAGCACTAAGTATCATATTATGTTATGAGTCATGTTATCCTAAAAACAGTAGTGAGTATCAAATTGATACTTGAACTTTAGATGAAGCATGACATCTTCAACCCTCTGGCACAGGAAAGAAGGTTTATGATCTTTCTAGTTTAACAGAACGACTCAAGCGACTTAATCTGTCTTGATCAGGTAACATTCTCTGACTTCACGCTAAAAATGGATGATCTTGCTCATATCGTCATTTTTAGAGTGAAAAGGGACCCCGTGCTGAAGAATAATATGCCCTCCTTGTCAGGGACATTGTTGCATTTGTTTTTCAAAATAAAAGTCTTGTTTTCTTCATATTTATAATGCGTGGCATAGCTGTTCTAAATATTCTAATGGGAGTTACAAAGGAACAAAACTAGTTGCAAGTCTGAATCAAAGGATACCTGCGGTAGTCTTCACCATGGAGACAAGACATTTAGTCTGACAGTGAATGATCAGCTCAGTGAGAAGTGTTTTTGTAATGTGACCATGTTGTATTTGAATTCCACACAGTACAATCAGAGGTGGTAGTTTAGCTTCCCAGCTGTTATGTGACTGTTAGTCAGGCCTTCAAAACACCGCAACTGAAACACAATCAAGCAAATCAGAGCACAGATTGCAGTTTAATTATCTTTATTGTCTTGCTGTGTCATCCCTGGTGAGAGTACAGTGTCTCTTCCAGTCAGCTGCTGGTGGTCTGCAATTAGCCTCTGTCCTGTAGCTCCCACATCACAATCACAGGGGTAATGCTTGATTGAGGTCCTGGAGCCACAGTGAAATAAGCTGATTTCTCCTATGCTGCTCCTGCATGTAAGCTGCATTTAGAATAATTAAAGGATGCTAAGCTTTGTAATGCCTCATTGCTGTCCTGTCAGAGGTCACTATGGAAACTGCAAGGATTGTATCCCATTTTGCAAAATGTAGATGATGCAAATGTTTTTTCATTATTGTTGTGTTTTTGTTTAATATATTATGTACATTTTGAGAGTTTGTTATGTTTAAAGCCTGACCTGAGTTTCCAAATTAAGGATTAAGTGTAACTATTCTTGTTTTTTTCTCTTGTTTTAGGAAAGTGAGCTGAGCAAGAAGAGAAAAGAATGTGAAAATCTTGAGCATGAAGTAAAGAAGCGACAGAAGAGATGTCTGGATTTGGTAAGCGAACCTTGTTCTCCGTTGTTTCCTTCTGTCATACTCTCTTTAAAGCATGACTGCGGTGGACATAACGACAGCAGAGGGGTAGACGTGGATTTCCACATGTTCGTATGAATATGGTTTTGTGTTTTTCTGGAAAAGGAGAGCCAGCTTGAGGATGAGCGAGGCAAAAATGAGCAACTAAAGGAGGAGGTAGATCTCCTCAGGAGGAAGGCACAGCTGCTCGACCAGGTCGGTAAAGCTGCTCGAGATGTGTAGATTTTATTTTGTGTATAAAAATCATGGTTTTGGTCATCATCACTAACAGTTGTGATAGCCGATCTTAATGCTATGATGGAATAACCTGCTGCTGTTTCCCAGACTCGGGCTGAGAATGAGGAGCTGAGGGAAGATCTCTCTGAAGTGACCGCTCAACGCAATTCAGTTCTCGAGGAGAACCAGAGACTCCGTGCCAAACTGGAGAACCTAGAGCAGGTCCTAAAGGTACTATCTGAGTCAGATGCTCGATGTGCTTTTGTCAGTTTTGCTCCTTAGTATCCTTCCTGATTAACTCTTTTCCTTCTGAACAGCATATGCGAGAGGTCGCCGAGCGAAGGCAGCAGCTGGAATTGGAACATGAGCAAGCACTGGCTATCCTTAAGTTCAAACAGGATGAAATCAAAAGGTTACAGCGGGTAAGAAATACAGCCTTGAGTTTTGGGGGATTTTTTCGTTTTCTTTCTTGCTGAAGTCCCGCTCTCATAGCCTGTGGGTTACTTTCAGTGTAGTTAAGAAAAATGGGGCACTTTGTCCAGCAGGAGGCAACCTTTGGATACCAATAAAGAATTTTGTCAATGCTGTTTGCTTTGTTGTCAAAATGAATTTTATGATGAAAGTTTACCATGAATTGAATGGTTTTTTTTAATCATCAGGCTCAGTTATTCGCCAAGAGGGAGCATGAAGGAGTGGTTCAGATGCTGGAGGTGAGTGTATGTGACACTATTATGTCTGCACGGGGAAGCACAAAAGCAAATAAAACAACTCTGTGCCAGACCACACTTTTGTACTGCCAGACTGTGTAGCCCTGAGGTGCTTTCAAGCATTTAGGAGGACTTAGGATCAAATCCAAAGCTGGCAGTGTCCCACAAAAGAGTGAAGCATTAAAGAGTGACAAGAAAAATTGTCTCTATGTGACATGCACTAATGTATTCCTTTGAGCTGAAATTCACTAAATAAAGTGTTTCTGTCTTTTAAAACAGAAAAAAAATTCTCTCCAGGTTTGTAGTAGGTTAAAAGACATTTCATTGCACCTAAAGAAGCCTGCAATTATAATTCACTGGGATCTTTATTCTTATCTAAACACCTGGCATAGAAGCTGTGGCAGAAAGTACTTGTATTTTTGTAGCTCTAGTAGGCCTGAAAACCGTTGAACAGATGGCTCTTCTGCTGCTTTGTGACGTTTGTGCTTGCTGTCTGTGTCAGCGTAAGAATTCAAAATGAATCCAGATAGCAGATGACAGTTGAAATCCCCCTGCCTCTGATTGGCTGCTGATGCTGAACAATAAAAAAAAGAAACCAAAAAAGGGGGGGAAAAAAATCAAAAATGTCATCATCCACAGTTGATGACTTTACATTCCTGTTGTCTGTGTTCCTTATTTCTCACGGTTCATTTTGCTGCGAGAGTTTGTTACTTAAAGCAGTGTGTATTTTATTTTAGGAGTTGACTCAGCTCGTGTTGCGGAGGGAGCTGGTAGAGTATAGTTGCTCCTGTTTTCAAAATGCTTCGTTTCCTTCCTCTTGGCTGTGTTTCTCTCACTTTCTGTCTCTATTTAAACCAAAGCATCACAGGAGAAAGTCTCTTTCCCTCCCAAAAGCCCATGTTTTACTTGCCAACAAAACACCCAGCCTTACTCAGTCTGTTAAAAAACAGTTTTTGCTAGATTATGAGGACTGTGTGTGTATGTGTGTGTGTGTGTGTGTGTGTGCGTGTCTGTGGGTCAGGTGTGGGCTGCTAAGGGCCGAGAGACATTCTGGTGATTCTGGTTTCTGAGCGGATTTCCTTGCTGACCTGGACTCTGACTGCTGTGTTTCTACTCTATTAATAATTAATTTAGTCTTCCCCAGTTTCAGTGCTTCACACGCATGCATTTGCATCTTTTCTTTGTGCTTTGTGCCTTTTTTGCTAAGCAGAGTACACTGGACTGCATGCAGGTATTTCTTGAACCTCCTGTTCAAGAACTTTTTATCTTCTCCTCAACAGAACCTCCCCCCACCCTGGTCCTTAGAACCACCAAAACCCCAGTTGCTTTTATTTAGTTCCTTGAAATTGATGGAACTATTCGACATTAATTAGTGTAAAACAGCCCTCAGAAATGCTTCACTTGTGAACAGTTGCTCATCTGAGGCTGTTGCCTTTCTCTTTTATTTAATTATTTTTTTATGGTTACCGGTTTGCATTTAAATCAGGTCATTCATATGGGGCCAGATAAGAGTATGTGTGTGACATATTTATCACTCCCAGCTGCACTGACAGCACTTACTACAATTATCGCATTGTTTGATCTTATTCCATGTACGCAAATAGTCTCATTGCCATTTCTGATAGTATTCATCTGAGGTTTTACAAATGATTTGCGTCAGTGTTTTAATACTCATTACCCCTCAGCTCAGTGCAGCTAGATAAGAATTGACTACAGGCTTTGCGTAGGTGAGCACTAACAGGAAATGTTGTTCAGACACTTTCGTGTGAAGGCTTTTGTCAGATCAGCCTGCCAGGAAACTCCCACCGCAACCGGAAGTGAAATCAGCTACATTTAGAAACCCAGTAAGACAGAGACAAGTAGTGTTCTGCCAAATTACCCCGCTGTCGTAAAAGTGATTGCAAGCCGAGTGTTAAATAGAAGCAACATGCAACACCTTATAAATATTTTACTCCAGTTTCCCAGAAAACTACACCCTCCCCCTTTGCTTGCCTCCCTTTTTCCTTTCCATTTACCCTTCCAGTCTTTGTCATTTGTCTTTACAGATTGTAACAAATGATGTAGGGACTCGTAACATTGTCTGTCTTGCAGAAACCCGTATTTGCATCGTGCATAGCGTTATTTCATGCATTCATTTGCGTTTGCCACATTTTGTTGTCCTATTTGTCCATCCACCAATACAGTCATAAACGTGAGAAATCAAATGTATCAAAAGTGGCCCTAATCAAAAAAAGCTTTTCCATAGTTTCTAAGGAAATTGATGTAATGGCATTGAAGGTTTCTGCAGGACACTGACGGCGATAGATTGCTCCACATGCCTGATTAAAAGGAGAAATCCACCTAACCGCTCACATGCCTACATTCACACACTGTATACCTAACTTAGGCAAAGCGCATTCACTCGTAGACATTAGGTTAAAGTGTGTCCAGAAGAAACCTAAAGTATGGTAACACATCACACAGTTCCAGCTGAAATGATCTCATTAACACAAATTGAGGACATCACATCTAATAGTGTTGAAAGGTGGATTTTCTCACACACAAGTCACCTCGGCACTGTTCGTGCGCATTATATTGGATCTGCCTTCTTTGTAGTCAAAGGTACGAGAGCTGGAGGAGAAATGTCGAAGCCAGAGCGAACAGTTTGGCCTGCTGTCCCAAGAGTTGGAGAAGTTTCGAATGCAGGCCTCAAAGGTGGACCTGGCCAGCTCTAGCCTCCTCAACAACCCTAGCCTGTCGGTTCTGACCAACGGGGTGGGCATGACTACAGAGCGAGGTAAGTGGTTGCTTCACTTCACTTGCTTAATGACAAAAAGGAAAGTCAAACAATCTGACTTACTATGTCTTGTTTCAGGATAATTTGTCAAATTATTGTTTAACAATAGAATCGTAGTTGGTGTAGCTGACACAGAGGATGGCTTGGTAGAGAGCACTGAGCCACTTATAGAAAAGAGTTCTTTAAAATTATCCATATATATAATGATCAGGAATGCATCCTTCCTGAACAGTAAGGACACAATACACGATGCCCAGTCCTTCTTCTTAATGTGACGTTCTCTCACTTTCCACCTTTGTGTGTTATAACGTAACCTCAATCCCAGCAGCAACAAAGACATATACAGTGCAAATCTAGACCAACTCTTTCCTACTGTGTTTATCCAACCCTTTTTCTCTTACAATGTTCATGTGTTTTAGACTGCACTGGTGGCTCATGGGATATGGTGACTCTAGGTGAAATAGCCTTTTGGAGTCTCGAGGGAGGTGACACTCTCTCCTGCCCCGAGGGCAATGACCCACTTGGTACGCCCGCCGTCTCTGTTACTCATAATATGTGTTGGACAGTGTTACAAAAGCACCGCATGCGTTGACCTGTCATCTTACCTGCACGGTCACCGTTAACAGTCCAGCACCGTAACAGAGCTGATCTGTTACTCTCACCATTGCATGAGAGTCAGTGTGTGGAGCGTGGAGCCAGTTAAGTCTCTTAACAGTGCTCGTGTGAAACGTGTTGCCTTTATAGTGTGACCACTGACAGATGGAGACAGGACTTTTTTTCCTTCCTCTTTTTAATCAGCCATGTTCAACCCTTGAGCCCCCTGCATGTCAACCAGTGACTTCACCCGCCTAGCTGCTCATGGATTCAACCAGGTTATCCAGTGAGAGGGCTGATGTATGTCCGCTAGATCGTGGATTATCCTCTGCTTCTCTCTCTCTTGCTAGATGTGGCCACTGCGCTACGCATGGGGGCTACCCCTCATGCTGCAGGGCTGTCCAGGGTGGAGCGATCGCCTGTCACCAAGCATCGAGAGCTGCCCACCATCAGCGTCAGCAAGTCAGGCTCTTCCTCTAGCAAGTCAGAGACCACACACCTCACACCCAAGTCTGACACCCATCTCAGTCCGCACAAATCAAGCCCAACTCACGAGGTACCAGCAGTGAAGACGATGTGTAGTACACCACCTTTTTCTCAAATCAGAAAAAATGCTTTCATGCATTTTGTGTTTTTTGTTTGTTTTATACATGGTCCATATATTAATGGTAATATGATATAAATATGTGAAATTTCAACACAGTCTTACATAAATTATAATTTATAGTTATACAGTAAAGTTGTTTTAAAGCTGACACTATTAACTAATATGGCTGCTACATTTAAAAACCACCATCAGTATCTGGTGAGTTAGGCTAACTGTTGATAGGTTAGTTTGAATCACTTCATCTCTTCATCCTAATATTCTCCTTCTTTGTTTCAACACACATGAAAGCAGATCGAGATTACCACACTGTTTGCATGGATTTAATGGATTAAAAAGTCCTCCTTAAACTCGCAGTCTTCTCACGTTAGTACAAACTGTAACAGAAGACTCCAGAGCTTCTTCTGCTGAAAAAACACTGGAAAAAGTATTTTGGTTTTGCTCCAAAAATTTAGTATGTTTGTCCTGCCGGTGTGTGGTCCTGCATGGCATACAGCTTGGTGGTCTTTTTATCCAATCACTCGACTGCATACAATCAATAGAGCTCATATTTAGTGAGATAATCCACTCAGCTCTGTGGATTATGAAGGGTATACAGTAGTAGTAGTTGTTTGTGATTATCCTTAAAAAGTTTTTTTTCAGGGAGCTATAAGCATACAAACGTCTCTTACTGTGCTCTGTGTGGCTCTTATGACTGAAAATCAGACTTCATGTCAGGTATCAAGGTGGTCCTAGTCTAATAATAGTGACACAATAATGTTTATCACTATATATTAATATAAAGTGCTGTTATTTCATGCAGTTAGCCATTTATACTGGGTAGTAACTAGCTCTGCAGTAGTTCTGTTCCTGTTTGTATTGTATAAGAAGGGCAAAAAGTCACTCGCAATCGAAGTGATTTCCTTTGCAGTCATTTCCAAACAGGCATGGCTTTATCTTGTGGCCTTTTAAGATAATATGTGTAAAGCATATCATACTCGTGAAATGTGCTCTCCTTTTGGCAAGAAAATAAAGGGCATCTTGATACAGAAGAAAGAGTTCATGCTGGCTAAAATAGGTTAAGAAGTTCCACTGAAGAAATTCACTTGTTTAGGTCAGCTGCAGCAATACATGGAGTAAATTATGAAGAAGTAGAAACAGCTTCTAAAACGATAAGAGTTAAATCAACACCTCTCTGTAATAGAACTTTGAAAGATATCTGACCTATAGGGAAAGAGTTGTTCCAGGACCATTGCATTAGCTTAAAGGAGATTTTGATTTGTGTACCTAGCAAATTTTGGCACTTACAGTACAGTGCTCGTTCATCCCAGTTACCTCACTTTTATTGCAACTGCAGTCCTATAGATTTACTGTATTACTAAAGACTAAAAACTATTTAACTTTCCTCTTAATTTACTTTTAGCCTGTTCTTTTCAAATATGTCAGTTGACTGTCTCTCTGTTCATGCTGTTCTCAGGTGGACACAGCCAGTGAAGTAGAGGAGTTGGACATTGACATAGCCCCAGCACCTTACCCAGCCAGCAGAGGAGCAGCAAAGCTTCAGGTGTTTATTGCAAGATACAGGTAAGTTATGAACTAAAACAGGGGTTGTTCTGGTGAACATGAAAATATGTGATGGAAACGATTTCATGGAAAATTTGATCTCCACCAGCTATAATCCTTATGATGGTCCCAATGACAACCCTGAGGTGGAGCTACCACTCACTGCTGGAGAATACATCTATGTATATGGAGACATGGATGATGATGGCTTCTATGAAGGTATGGGATCATGTCATTTTTTTGTAAATCTACAAATCTTCATGTTCCTGTCTGTAGGACAGTGTTTCATGGTGGCTCCTTTCAGGTGAACTGATGGACGGACGGAGAGGGCTGGTCCCCTCCAACTTTGTGGAACGTGTTTCAGACGACGATGTCATGAGCACTCATCACCCAGAGACGGCGGACATGTCCCATAACTCGCTGATAGACAGCAGCCTGCACAGTGCCAGCCACCAGCATCACCTCCACGTGGGTGTCAGCGCCTCAGAGAGGACAGAGGCCTCTGCTGCCTCTGGCCCTGCCTCAGCCCCCTCAGATTCAGCATCAGCCTTGGCTGTCCCAGCCCCCCTCACCAACGGCCTGGACTTGGACTTGGAGGAGGTGGGAGCGGACATTGTGCCTTACCCACGTAAGCTCACCCTCATCAAGCAGCTTGCCAAGAGTATCATCATCGGCTGGGACCCTCCGTTGGTGCCGGCTGGGTGGGGCAATGTGTGGAGCTATAATGTGTATGTGGACCAGGAGCTGCGGCTCAATGTGCCCTTCGGTGCCCAGACCAAAGCGGTGCTGGAGCGGCTAGACATAAACCTCAAGGCCTATCGTGTGTCGGTGCAAAGCCTGACAGAGAAGGGTCTCTCGGACCAGCTCCGCTGCAGCATGCTGGTCGGTCGGGACGTTTCCGTGGCACCCACGCAACTGCGCGTGGAGAGGATCACCGCTACCTCTGCCAACCTGACCTGGCTGCCCAGCAACAGTAATTATGTGCACATTGTGTCCTTGAATGACGAGGAGTGTGAGCTGGTGAAGGCTGGCTGCTACTCGCTGTGCCTCAATAACCTCTTGCCCAGCCTGCAGTACACCGTCAAAGTGGAGGCACGGCCGCACCGCACGCCATGGGAGTTACCCGTGGAGCGACGTGAACACAGAAGCGCAACAATCACCTTCACCACACTGATGGCAGGTCTGGACTTACTCTTTTATCTTTCTGACAGCTTGTCACGGTTTCCGGTATCACACATGGTAATAGCATTTAACCTGGACGTGTGTAAATGCAACACGTGTAAGGTTCATTCACACTCAAAGACGGGGTTTTTGCAGATTAATTCTATACCTCTGTAAACTGAGGCAAGTCATCCCATATACCCAGTTAGATGATTATTTAATCTGAACTTGTATAATCAACTCAAGACCTTTCAAATCATTTTATTTATGTTTCTTATCCTGAATCTTTGCACAATCTTACCACAGCTTTGGATAGATAATTTATCAAGCCAGCTTCCTTAAGACTTTTAAGTCTAATCGTATGTACATGTCGCTTTGCTCTTGGCAATGTCTTCCCATCAAATATGATTGGTGAGAAAGTTACATCATTAATGCTTGTAGGGAACACCTCCCACGACTGTACTGCTGGTACAGGCAACCTAAATGAAGATGAAGACTGTAAGCGAAATAAAGACTGAAAATGCAGTGTGAAGCAATACATCATCTTTATATCAGTATTTCTACTGATGACATTATGTAAACAGTGAAGGATCCTGTGGATTTATTTACTCTTGTAAATAAGTAAGCTTACAGCAGTATGTTAGTATAGTCACTGTTCATGCTTCGTGTTTGTAATCATGGACTTATATGAAGTTGGTACCATTTTGCCAGGCGACAATATTTTAGATTTCAGAAATGAGCAATGTTATATAATGCATAATCATGAGTGTGATATATATTTGAGTTGCATCTCTCTAAATGATCCTTCAAATTTGCTTAAGTTCCATGCCCTCAGTCTGGGATTTCAGGTATATGGTTTCTAAGTTTTCTAGTGGCCATTAGAGTGGTAGATGGCAATTTTCTTGGTAGAAACATGTCCCCATAGTAAAGATTATTCCTCCTCCAAAGCTTTGTATTTTCAGTATGAGTAATTTAGTCAGTCCTATGTTCAGTTTTGGACATGCTTCTCTTTAGTTTGCTGTGACGCTTTAAATCTCTGCAGGCCCTCCCGATGCTCCTCTGGATGTTCAGCTGGAGCATGGTCCATCTCCTGGAATTGCTCTCATCAGCTGGCTACCAGTCACTATAGATGCTGCTGGGACCTCCAACGGAGTCCGTGTAACCGGATACACTATATATGCTGACAAAAAGAAGGCAAGACCTTCATTTCTGTTTTAAACTTAAAATTGTAATCTTGACTTTAAGCCAGTAATCAGTTATTTAACCGAAGTCTGATTATCGTTCTTCTATCCAAGGTGCTTGAGGTGTCTTCCCCAACAGCTGGTAGTGCCCTCCTGGGTCCCTCTCAGATCCACTCCCTGCTGGCAGCTCAGGAGCTCACTGTCCGCACCACATCTGCCCATGGGGAGTCCTGTGACTCTCTGCCAGTTAATGTGCCCTCAAAGCTGGCTGCCATCATGGCAGGCCCGGCTGTCACTGCCCCAGTTGTGCCACCTCTGCCCTGTACTCCAGTAGGTTCCAGTAATCTTCCCCCTTCACCACCCTATGGAAACTCTGCTGCCAAAGTGTCCACGCTGCCCAGTTCTTTGCCATCAGAGATACATATCACTGGCCTCACAGTGGAGGCTGCTGCCAACTCGCCTTCTGCCCTCCGCTCAGAAGAATTCTCGTCTTCCTCATACGTGAAGGCCTGGGCCAACCCTTCATGTGCTGCTGCCTTGGCTGTTAGTGAGGCCACATTACCTGTAGCCTCCACCATTACCCCAGTGGTAAGCCATACTCTTTCATCCTCCTATATATGAGAGCCCCTTGAATGTGATAGTAATAGATGCAAGCAGTTCTAAGAACAGCCTGTGTTTAGGTTTTGTCACTGGAACCGCTGATTTCACCCGTTGTCTCTTAAAGTTGTCCTTTTATGCTAATTTCCAGCTTAGTATAACATAATTCACAGTTCACACTAATCCTTATTTATACTGTGCTCGGAGTCTTGGTGAGGGCCCGCAGCCTTCTCCCTCACTCTAAGGATGTTTTCACACCTGCAGTTCAGTCCGCTTAAATCAAACTTGCTTCATTCTTTTGTTTTTGTGGTTCGATTGTACAGGTGTGAGCACGGTAATTGCACTTGGGTGCAGACCGAAACAACCACACAGAGACCCTTTGGAAAGTTGGTCTTGGTCCAGTGCCAAACAAACTCCAAACCGGTTTGTTTATAGTGTGAACGTAATTTGAGCCAAATACCAGGTATATGCTGCAAGGTTGAGCTAAACGCCTTCCCGTAGCCAGGTATGGTTTGCATTTTGGGATGCAGCAGCAAACCATAGGGAAAAAAAACATGTGCAGAGTACACAAACGGTCAGTACCAGCTAGCAGCTAGTCATCAAATTATTCTAAATTGTCCATGTTTTTCAGTTGGTCAGAACACAAAACCTTCTTTCTCATGTTTCTGTGTGAAAAGAAACCAAACCACGGGAAAAAGGTACAACTTTATGAACTCATCAGCTCATTCAGACCCAAGTAAACAAACTAAAGGTGTGAAAACACCCTAAGACGATTTTCTTCTCACAGCTAGGTTTGAAGAGCAGGTGGATGGGGCTTCTGCTTCTGTGCTCACAGCCAGAGCTGTGATCCTCAGATAACCATATTATAGATATAGTCTCTCCCTGACTCACTGCTCCCAACAAACACACTAAGTTGTTTACATCCCTGCTGGTATTTGCACAGTTTTTCAATTTCCTGTAAAGAGTCTGTCGTTTCTGTTTTAAGCAGATTTTTCACAACAGTTTTTGTACATCTTTTTAAAAAATTATCCTACTTACCTGTGCATTTCTTTGAATCTGAGTATACTATTTGTAACTACACTATACATATATATATATATATACACACACACACTTATATACATATATATATATACATAGAAATATATATGTATATGTAGATAGATGGATATAACTGTACAGTATTCTTTTTTCCTTGTGTTCTAAATTTGCCCTGCAAAGTCTGCACATTTCTTGTTTTTTATTTTAACTTTTGTGTGAATCTTCATGCTCCATCTGCCTGTCACTTTGCTGCTGGAACATGTGAATTTCCCCACTGAGGGACAATGAAAAATATTTCTATTCTATTATACGGAGCCAAAATAAAGACTAAAACTGAATTACATGTATGTACACTGACATCATTATTTAAACTGAAGCCATGTGTAATATGAGCATCGACCATTGCAGCGGTATTCATATCACACAAAATAAGGAAAAGCATAATAGGTGCCTGAAGGCAACTGTAGCACTTTTTGACAGACAGAATAATAAACACCTTGGTCTGACTATTTTTTTCCATTTCCAGGTTAATGTGACCTCACCGGCCACCTCAGCACCTCAGCCATCTCCAGTAGTGTCACCGACACCTGCTCAGGCTCCACCAGTGGCAGCAGCAGCACCAGTGTTGGAGCAGCACAGAGACACCGACAGCCCTGGAACTATACGTCCATTCCCATCTATCACAGAGTTCATCGAGGACCCCGGTGCCAAGCTTGGGACCCCTGAGCGCATCCCTACCCCACCCAAAGCCCCGATTACAGATCTCCTTAACCCTCAGGACACCAACCTCATCCGTCCCCCCAGCACTTCTCCTCTGGAGTCAGAGGTAGAGGAGGAGCATGAAAATACCCGCTTGGTGTCCATCGAGGAGTTCCTGACACAGGACCAAGAGCCAGTGTACTCCAGGAGGCAGCAGGTTAGCCTTGATTTTACTGGGTTATTACTGTTTACTACAAAAATAAATGTAACATGTACTGTAAGTGTCTGTTTATTAAATCTGATTATAGTTTAAGTATTCAGAGGTGCACCTAACTTCAGTGTAGATGATTTGTCATACTTGGTGAAATCAGATTTTAAGGAAGAAGGCATTTAAAGGATATTGCTCTGCCATTGCAACCCTACATTACCCACAGAGACCCTCAACAATCAACATCTTGGCCTGAGATTCGGCTGTATTACTCAAGAAGTTACAATCTAGAATTGATCCTTTAGCCTTTAGAAGACATAAGTCGTAGGCCACAGATATTTTTTATACTCCCAACTTGTGGAGACTGAAGAAGTCACTTGGATGCCTGGCGAAATGTTTCTCCCACTGAAAACGCTTCGTGCAGATGAACAGAATCAACTTTTTGGGATTTCCTTACCTGGATGATTGAGCATGCATCAAGACTACCAACTTGTAGTTTTCATAACCCACCAATAGAAAGTGTTTCATGTATGCAGACTTTAAAATAAACAGGAATTGTTCCTGGAGGTGATGGAGATAAAGATGCTAAGATATTTCTTGTAAGTGACCAGAATATACAAGATTAGATATAAGTCTATCAGAGGGACAGCTCAGGTGGATTGGTGTGGAGACGAGGCTGAGGTAGTTTGGACATGTGCAGAGGAGGGATAGTGAACATATTGGACAAAAGATGTTAAAGATGGAGCTGCCAGGCAGGAGGAAATGAGGAAGACCAAGATGATGTTCATGGATGTGGCTAAAGAGGACAAGAAGAGGGTGGCTGGTGTGACACAAGAGGATAGTAGATGTAGGGTGAGATGGAGTCAGGTGATCTGCTGTGGTGACCCCTAAAGGGAGTTGCAGAAAGTAGAAGAACAACATCAACTCTCAACATGTCAAGTTTTTTGTTTTTCTCACTTATTAAGAAGCCCTAAATAATTAAAAGTCAATAAATTGGCTGCAAATTTAAGACCATATTGAACATATTGATTGATGCATTGATGCGTGGAGCCAAGGCCATATAAATACCTTCCATTCTCGAGTCTTGTATATGCAATCGTTTGCGCAGTTTCAAGCTGTGATGCATGGATATTATTATTTCACTCTGTACATGATGTAATGTTTCCTCAGAGTTATGTCAGAGGGATTGTCGAACCTCCCAGTGACTACCATGCAGACAATAGCCGCTCAGATCTGTCAGACATCCTGGAGGAAGAGGAAGAGGACCTTTACTCTGACCACCTCGGTGAAGTACAGGCAAGGGGACGCACAGTTGGAGCTAACAGGGTAAAGAAATTATTTCATACTATGACTGCAGCTATACGCATGCTTGTTTGCAGAGATACTTTCCAAGTTCTGCTTTTTAAATGAAAACATGCTTCTTTTAATTTGTCTTCCAGAGTTTAGTTCTCATTTTGAGGCTTTGTTTCTTCTGTTGGACCCATGATTGTGTCTGATTGTGATTCTTGGTTTTTTTCTTCCTCTTTCATTTCTCTTCCTTCTTCATGGTGGCGTTCTCATCTGTTTTGTCTGCACTTCCTTTGTTTTCACTGAATATTATAATGTTCCATCCCACCTTAACCGAACCAATCCTGTATGAATAACACTGTGGCCCTTGCAGTTGTGCAAGGTGGAGGCTCCAGACAGTGATGAGGAAGTTCTTGAAAAGATCCTTAAGTTGCCTCCTCATGTCTACCCCAACAAGCAGCTGTTCAGCATCCCCGAGATGACAGAGGAGGAGGACAGCAGTCAAGAAGAGCATTTAAGTCGCCGCAGCCAGCATCAGCATCAGCCACGGCCCACCCACCTTCACTCCAGAAACCCAGAACACCTCCATCCTGCCCCTCCACATCACCCTAACCCACACCCACAAATCCCTCCTTACCATCGCCACCTCAACCAGGAACCCAGATCCCTAATCAAAGAGCCTTTACCCAAACACGGGCCCTTGCAGGTCAAGGCTAAGACACAGCACAGAGTGCACTATGCAGAAACGGTGGACACCATCAGTTATCCGGAAGCAGAAGACACAAGTTTATATGAGGGTCCTGCCAACAGGCGGGTCTCTGCCCGCTGTCCTCCCCGGCCGACCCACAATAGCAAAGACAAAACACTGCTTCGAGGGCTAGGGGACCGCCTTAGGAGGGAGGCCATGCTCAGGAGTCAGATGGCCGTTGCCGCTGCGGCCAACCCCAGCGATGGCCCTACCCCGCCAAGACCCTACCCAGTCAGCAAAACAGTACAAACTATGAGGTCACCCATTGGTCCTGGGGTGGAGATTGATGTTGAGTACGGTACAGATGACAATGAAGAGCCTGTGGAATATACTCCTGGGGAGGTGGTTGTGCAGCAGATGAGCTCTGAATGGTGGGTAGAGGGGGCTCAAATGGAGCACAGCAGACCTCCTCAGCGCCGAGGGCCAAAGGCTGATCCGCTGGTAAATATCACTGCAGGACAGCTGCAGTGGGTGTGCCGTCCCAGACCCATCCTCTCCTCTGTAGTTGTGCTAATCAACCCTTGAGCTCTTTAGAGGAAAACACATAACCCTCCCACTCAATAGATGTTGCCAATACATGGCTACACACAATACATTACTACCGGGTGGATTCAGCTAATGTTCCACCTCTACGTGACTGCTCTCATTCCTGCTGCTTTCCTATTCTCCTGCACATTGAAACCTCTTCTCTGTTTTAAACCAGTCCACACTGCCTTGTCCTGCATTAGTTTACAGTCGATGTGCTTTGGTGCATGTGTGTGCGTCTGCTAATACTGCTGCAGTGCAAGAAAATAATATGCTTATGTTGAAAGTGTGCATGTAGAATACCCTGGAGTGTGTTTTATATTAGATGTGACTCTGATTTTTGCTCCAATAAGAAACAGTTTAATCATTTTTCCTCTCCTCCCCATCATACTTCATATTTCTTTTCTTATTTTTTTGTCTCTTGAGCAGGAGGCCAGCCAGATCCCTCCAGGTGAAGCAGGTCCATCATGGAGAGGCCAAGCAGAGCTTTCCTGTAAACCAGCATGCTTGCAGGCTAGGAATCTCAAAGGTCAGAGGCCTTTTCCCCTTTCGTGTTTGTGTTTCCCCTCTTTCTCATTGCTTTCTCTTTTCTTAACCGAAAACAGTGGGTGTGAGACGGTGCTGACACACCTGTGGTTTCTGTTGGCAGACCTCCCCCTCTCTCACATGGAGGTAGTCAGATTAGCACCTTGTGTAGGAAGGAGGGGGGGTGGGGTGGGGGTTTAGGGAGAAGGAGGTGCTGTAGCTGCAGTGGAGTGAAGTGAAGTGAAGTGAGAGAGAGAGAGAGAGGCCGCTAAGCTGAGAACCGGCTTAACCTAAAGTGGCTTGTCATGACAGGAGGAAGTGACAGACATTAAAATAGTAACCTCGATTAGCCAGCAGAGAAATGGCCCGCAGTTTGGGCGTACACACCCCTCTGCTTTTCTCTTCCTCCCTCCAGATCTCGTCTCACTTGCTTCTCATTGTGGATTCCACAAGTTGCCCTTTGAGTTAGCAAACCTGGCTGTTCTGATAAATACACAGTTGACTGCACACATACATGCGCAATTGTACACGTGCACAGATAAGAGGAACGGCTCAGGGAGAAGTTCTGTTCTATCTACTAGAAAATCAGTGAGGATGTGAAAGTGTGCGAGTCGTCTGCCCGTGACTCTTGCCACAGATGGGCTGATTCTCTCTAATGAGATAGAGAACGCATCTCTTGAGTGCAGCTTAAAGCCTTACTACAGCTCTTCAAATTTGTCTCTTGCTGTCACATAGGCTTCAGTGGCAGTGCTTTTAATCACACTGCTGGAATCTGTTGTGCAATAGTGCGTATCTGTTGCCTGCTTTGCGTAGTCTACATCATGCACTGTATTAAAAGCACCTCTAAAATTATACTAGCACTGTTTTTTGCATGTTCCACAGTTGGAGTTTGTGAGCGTGTGCACGTTTGTCAAATGGCTCACACAGCTTAGGATCAGTGGTTTAGCTTGATTACCTCTTTTAAGGACATGCCTGTGCTAGGCGAACGCTGCTCATGGCAGCACCGCAGTTGGTGGGCAGTGGGGGAGGTGCAAGCTTGCAGTTCTATTTGCAGAATTCAATGCAAGCTAAGCACGGCTGCTCTGCAAACTCTGTTGTGTTGAAATAGCCAATATTATAATAGTAAGAGAGAATTGCATCTTAATACCTATAAAATAAATTGCATGGTAATGAAAGTGAAATTTATGCACAAAGTAACTCATTCAGAATGAGAGTTATGTATACTGTTGGTATCATTTAATGATACAAGGATGTGGTTGACTCCCTTGTCCCGTGGAGCGAGCTGAATTATCTGCAGCTCAACGTGACAAAGACCAAAGAATTGATTGTGGACTTCAGAAAGACCAGGAAACCTGTGACCCCTGTTTCAATCCAGGGGGTCGATGTGGACATTGTGGAGGACTATAAATGCCTCGTAGTACACATAGATAATAAACTGGACTGGTTTAAAAACACCACTGCACTCTACAGGAAGGGCCAGACTCATCTCTATTTTCTGAGCCGGCTGAAGTCTTTCAACACCTGTCCAACGATGCTCAGGATTTTTTACGAGTCTGTTGTGGCCAGTGCCATCTAGAGAGCTTTAGCATGTCGGGGGAGCAGGTTGAGGATCGCAGATGCCAACAGACTGATTGGCCATAATGTTGCGGTGATGGAGCTGGAGTCCCTTAAGGTGTCGGAGAGGCGGATGTTGTCCAAGATAAGAACAATACCTGAGCAATACCTCTCACCCACTCCAGAAGGTGCTGGCCAGTCATAGGAGCACGTTCAGTGAGAAACTGAGATTACCCAAATACACCGCTGAACGACACAGGAAATCGTTCGTGCCTGTGCATATCTCCCTGTAGAACTCCTCCATCTAATGTACACTGTGCAGTGCAATAGTTACACCCTTTGCACATACTCTACAGTAAAATAACAAAGTTTAACAGAATATATTTAATCTGTAATATTGTGGATATTTATAACTGAGCTATTTGTATATATTGGAGCTATTTTTTATATTTGTAACTATGTAATACATTGTATTATTTTATTTAGTTCAGTCTGTTACTGTTCTTATTGTCTT
>VUQG01014324.1:22934-40455 GCA_015106755.1 Etia nguti | reverse complement strand
TAGTTTGAATTCAATCAAGAGTTTAAAAGACACATGAAGTAGACACAGTACTGCCAACCTATTTTTAGATGGTGCTTAAAAAAAAACTGGAGCAACACTAAAAACACGTGGGTCCTTTAACTTTTTCAACAATGTCACTGCTTGGGATGTCTGGCAGGTGTTTGGGAGGGGGTTTTAGGAGGCTTTCCAATTCAGAGGGTGAAGTCATACCTGCCTGCTGTTCAACAAAAGTCACATCAGAAACCGGCTGCACCAGCTGTCTTCCAGTGAGCTGTAAGCAATTTTGAAAACAAGGATGACACCAAAAAAAAGAAGGGAATATGGTAGAATCTTCTCCCTTAAGATTTCTGCGATGAAGCATATTTGCTTAGATTTGTATTCTGGATCTACCACTGATAAAGTCCAATGACAGATACAAACTGGCATCTGTGCCCCATAGATCTCAAAGCTGTAAATATTTAGGAAATAAGTTAGAGAATCTCTCTCGGACTCCCTAGTGTAGAACTCTTGCGCACGCATACACGCACCTGGAGAAATAAAGCTCTACTAAACCTTTAAACGTTCCCTTTTTTCCCTTTTTATCTACAGAGCTTTCTTTTTATCCAGCCTTAAACTCTCTGATTCTTTGACGCAAACTGAGGCTTACCGTTCTGCAGGCACCCTGCATTGCTGCTTTTAAAGCTTTATCAGCAACTATCACTGAAATTAGGAACAATCCAACCCATTTGCAGCAGGAAGGGCGACACTTCAGTACACTTTAGTAAAACAGAAATGCAAACAGAGGATGACCAGCATTAATACAACCCCGAGGTGTAGCTTCAACATGCCTCATTTGTTCCAACTCAGTGATTAGATACAAAGAAATGATCAGATTTTCTTGGTTAGCAAGCTGCATCTGTAATTTTCTGTGACGTTAAATAATATGATGATTTCCAAAAGGTCAAAGAATGAGAAATCCGAGCACGACTCCTTCTTGTCTTGGTCTCTTTTAACACAACTGAGTGCTAAAAAATAATAAAAAAAGCTGTAAATCTGGACATTGTAACATAGAGATCAATGAGGATTGACATGCTTTACATTTGGGGAGCTGTAGATTTTTGCTTTTCTGAATTGTCTTTGTTTTCATAGTTAGCACTTGGGCTGAGATAGCTTTTTTGGTCAGTATATTCCTCACATAATGCACATCTGTAGTGAAGATTCTAATTTTATTTACCCGTCACCTCATTAATGCACACCTCACCTCCTTTACCTTACTTCCTTTCCTCATTTCCTTTTCTCATTATTGATTGGCTAATGAGTTTGTTTGTTCCTTAACTTAAACAACCTGGGACACATTATTAAGGACTGCACTCCCTTACACTCTTTCCACTCCCACATAGAGAGGCAGCTAAGGTGAGTTTACTTTGTCCTTCTCTTGAGTTGATTTAATTTAAACATTATTTAGTAACTCATTCATTTTTAAGTTGATGGGTTATAGTCTGACCTTGTTTCCTCTTTCAGAGTTTAGCCGTCTGTGTATGTCTTTTCTTTATGTTAAGTTAAGCTAGCTTGATGGCTGTGCTCTTCTGACCAGATTCAAATGCTGATAACAATCCTTAACTTTGAACTTCCCAAATAATGTATCTGTCTGTCTATCTATCTATATCTATATATCTATCTCTCTCTCTCTCTCTCTCTCTCTCTCTATATATATATATATATATATATATATATATATGTATATGTACACACACACACACACATATATATAATGTGTGTGTGTGTGTGGGTGTATAATATATGTATTAACAAATAAATAAAGTCTATATATGTGTTTTAATACAGTAGAGACAGCAGTAGAGGATAGAAGCTTTTAGGCTCAAGTGCAGAGGTCAACAAGTTTGCATTCATGGTGACTGGATGATAGATAATACTGACAAAATCGTGGGCTACAGTGTAGAAACTGGCTACAGTTCCTTAACTACTTGTTTTCATGTCTTTCATCATGGTAGCTAGAGAGCACATCATACAAAACTTCTGCTGTCAAAACTCAGCTAGAGGTTCTTCTTCGTTGAAATCCTGAACATTATTTTGCATATTTTTTCTCATTTCTTTTCCATTTAATTTTTAGAATTCATTTACCTTTTTAACAAATTCTGGTGTCACTCTAATCATTGTGTCATTTTATGCTGCATTTCTATTGATGAGTTGCTACCTGCAGTCACTTTGTGAGATGTCACCATGATTATTTTGCATTGATTGTCTTTCATTTGGGACTGCCCAAAAATCACATCTTTCTTTAGAGATGTTTAAAGATACCTTTCATAGAACTATGGTAAGTAAGTTAACACAATTTGAGCAAAAAGTTTAAAAATGTAATTAGTTTTTTCAGTGAATGACAAGAAATTATATAATTTTTCATTTTTACACTATGCAGATAAACACTATAGACCAGCGGTCCCCAACCTTTTTTGCGCCACAGACCGGTTTAATGTCAGTAAATATTTTCACGGACCGGCCTTTAAGGTGTCGCAGATAAATACAACAAAATAAAAATGATACAACCAAGACAAAAACTGTGGTATTTTGTAAATATAATAATAAACGCGAATTCACCGTGTAATTGTGTAACTTTATTAGCCCCGTCCTCCTGAAAATGTGCCAACAACATTGAGAGTAACTTAATGCTCTCTGGTCGCTATGGTAACGCGTAAATATTTCTTTCAAAATAAGACACCCAACTACAAAGAACCAGGGAAACCGAGTTAACGATAAAAACCCTAAAAACCATAAATTTCACACCCGAGCCTCAACTCTCGCAGCCCGGTACCAAACGACTCATGGGCCAGTATCGGTCCTTGGCCCGGGGGTTGGGGACCGCTGCTATAGACTATAAGCTGGTAGTAAAATCATTTTTTGCTTAAGATATTAGATGTCCTTGTGACATGCAAGCACATCTATCACCCACAATGACCAATACTTAGCATATTAGATATTAGATACGATGCGAGCATTACATCATCAGCTGTAATGTACAATTTATAAACTTGTACTTTGGTAACAAAGGAGCCAGATGTGTCAAAAGAGCAGCCCTTGTCCATCAGGTTACACCTATGGTTCTTCGTCAGCTCAGGCTAGCTGCAGAAATCTCAGTATCCATACTGATGATCAGCCACTGTCTAAATACTCATATGCTCTGAAGCTCTGAAATCAGAATGATTTGAGAGAGGTGCTGTGCTGAGATGTCTCTGCAGCTCCTGATTGGTGTCTATTCATACCATCGTTTTCATATTCAAGCTTAATGCAGTGAGATTGGCAGATAAATCTCCATGCATGGGTGCTGTGGGAGTTTAGACTATCATAAAGAAGCAAGGTACTTCTCATAATTTAGAGCTGTGTATGCAAGCAGTAACGACCCCAATCAAGGTGATGAAGGAGAAATATTACAGATGCATCAAGGGTGTATTTTCAGACAGTAATGAGCAAAGTATTTCAAACATTATGTCTAAGAACTCATCAAAATGAAGCAAATATTTAAAGGTAGCAGCTTTTTTTCAAATATTTAAATGACAGAAAAAGATTGGCTTTAGTGAGTCCTCAATTTCCCCCCCAGGATGTTTGCAAGTACTGCAAACTCAGAAGGCAGTTTGAGCTCTTGAATCATTCATGGCTGAGGGCAATTGCATCGTTTTCTCCCTTACCCCCAGGGTTCAGGGACAGAGTGGAGAGAATTTTGAAAAAGAAAAAAAGACCTGATCTCATTCTTGCTGAGAAACTAGAAAATGCTGGCCTCTTAGCTGGCTTACTGCTTTAAAACTTGAATAAAGTTGGTATACATTGTCGAGTGATGTAGCTGTCACAGACGGCGTTGTCATGGAGATGATTGTATTAATAGATGGAATTTTTAATTACTTAATTGAGTGCTGTCATGCAAGACTGGTTTCAGAATTTGCTGGATTTGCAAAATGAGTCTGTTTCCTAACAGAGCTTTCTTTTTTTATTATTATTTTATTTTATTATATTAAAGATTTTATTATAGTAGTTCAAAACAAATGCCTGCTGTCAAACCAATCTTCCTCAAGCAAATCTACCACTTATAGTCAATCATGATCACTAAGATGACGTTAATAGGCTTGGCCTTGTCAAATTAAAAAATATGATAGAACCTTCAGCTCTACTTATATTAATTAAATGCTTTAAGTGGACATGTATATATTTGAGCCTGTGTGCATACTTTTGACGCTTATGTGGATTAGAGAAAATTCAAAATACATTCAAACTTAAACACCCAATTCTTGTTTTTTTTTAAAGCCATTAAAGATGCATGCTGTACAATCATTCCACCCTGGAAAAGAACAGTTCACAGAAATCATTAAAAGCCCCAGATTATCAATCATTTGACACTAAAGATGGGTGGTCAGCATTTGAAGACAATATTTTAAAAGAAGACTCACGACTGTGTTTAATAAAGTATATGAGCATAAACAATACACAATACAAAGAAAAAGTCTTACTTTCTGAAGTGTTGTTTTAGTCTCAAGTGGAATAAAGGTTCATATACTGATCGTTTTAATTATCAAAGTTCCTGATTTTGAGAAAGTTCGGATTTTGACCAAACTGACACAATTAATAGGCCTCTGCTGGCTCCACACCATTTATCTTTCCGAATGCAAATAGGTTTCACATTGGGTGATTGGTCAATTGTAGACTTTTCAGGGTTTTATTCATTAATTCATGCCCCGCAACACTAAAAATGACAAGCCACCCACCACGAATCATTGTTTAGAAGAATCCTTTGTCAGCTTTCGGGATATGAGTGAGCCCACTGGGATCCATTAACAGTGACATTACAGAAAACAACTGCATACCCTATGCTCTCAAAACTAGAGCTTGGGCAGTAGAAAAAGATTGTATGAAATATTTTTTTGCACACGGAGCCATAATCTGATGTCAGAAAATGAAAATACCATGACACGCTTGGCTTATTAGTACATTCAGTTGGATGGTTGGTTCTGGTTGCTTGTGCTGCCTACCGTCAGCCAAAAGAGATAATGATTAGTTGAAGTCTTGAGCCTGAAACTATTACTATGCCACTTGAGAAATATCTTAAATATGCTGACTCTGTTACGCTGACTATATGAAGTAAATAACTGTAATAGCTGACTAAAGATCATTTTTGACAAAAGCAAATATGCCCATCCATAATGCCCATCAACTTATTGATGTTCTCACCCCTATTTACTCAGTATTTATCAGCTAAGTATTCAACTAATAGTCACCACTCAGGTCACACAACAGCGTTTAAAAACCCGAGGTCAACTATCTAAAGCAACGGACAGTGAAAGGCAAAGAAAAGAGCGCAGGCAGGGTGGAGTGAGTGGAGATGAATGTTAGGGGAAATTTGTGAGAAAAAGATAGCACCAAGAGTGAAAGAGGGAAATTTTACAAGATGATAGTGAGACCTGCTGTGATATATGTTTTGGTGGCACTGGCAAAAGACAAAAGGCCAATCTACAAGTGACAGAGTTGAAAATGCTAAGACTTTAATTGGGAGTGACCGGGAGGGACAGAATTAGAAATGAGTATATCAGAGGGAGAGCTCAGGTTGAGAGTTTGGAGACAAAGTTAGAGAGGCAAGGCTGAGATGGCTCGGACATGTGCAGAGGAGGGATAGTGGATATATTGGACTAAAAGTGTTGAATATGGAGCTGCCAGGCAAAAGGACAAGAGGAAGAACTCAGAGAAGATTCATGAATGTAGTTTAGAAGGACATGGAGAGGGTTGGTGTGACAGAAGACTGAAGAAGAATGCTAGGCATGGGTGACATGAGGACAGCTGATTTGCTGTGGTGAACCCTAAAAGAAGAACAACACTCTGAACATCAGTAAAGTTTTATAACAACATCCTCCACACTTGTGCTATTGTGTTGACAAACTGTATCCATAAGCACACATATACACCTCTGCTAAAGTATTAAAAACAACATTTGCAGCATGTGACCCCTTCTCCAGGACCACATGTGAAAACAATACATGCTACACCAGTCGATATGGTTAAATACCTGTCAAAACTACTTATATATGAGGAATAACACACAATAACACATAGAAAATTAAAGTTAATTCAGGCAGAAGTGGGTCAAATGCTGGGGAACCGTTCCATACTCATAGGTCTAAACCCAGCAATACTTGAACTTTGACGTAAAGTTGTGTTAGTTTATCTTGCATAGTTCTGTTACTATCATGTTATTAGTAACAGTCATTTCCTGCTATGCATCCACATTTTTCCAAGATACCTGGGGTGGCTGTAGGTCAGGTGGTAGAGCAGGTCATCTACTAATCTGCTGGTGGTTGGATCCTTCGCTGCTCCAGTGTGTATACTTGGACATGATGCTAAATGTGTGTGGATGTTAGCTAGATGTAGGAAGAAAAAGTGCTTGTGTGAATGGGTGAATGAGGCATGTTGTACAAAGGGCTTTGAGAGCTGGATTAGAGTAGAAAAGTGCTATATAAGAATTGGCTCATTTCAAATTTACCATTTACACAAAAACAGAGAGAGAAACAGAAAGTGAGACTCACAATCACAGACTCACAAAACAATATCAGACTGGCCAGCTGGTATTAATAGATATGGAAACCATGAAAAACCAAAATTAGCACTGAGCACCACGCACCGTTTATCTGCCTACATATTTTTGAACATAATGGCAAATGCAGCTTTTTGAGTTCGTTTTTTGCTTATTTTAATTACTGCGCCCTCTGAGCAAGTTTCTGGAGAGTTTCCTCACTATACCAAGCCACTGTGTTCCACTCAAGGTGTTAAACTAATAACAGTAGCCAGTATCATCTCAAGTGAAGCGTCAGGAGAAGTAAATTGGAATAACAAGAACTGGAAACTAGGGATATGTCATTATTTTCGCAGCAGCAACTTTTACTCTTCTTCCTGTTATCTCTGTCCAGTTTGCATTGTCTAGCTCACACACTTTGTGCTGCAGTAAACTTCTGTTTTTTGGGAGAGGGGTTTGTACATTTTTGCAACAACAGACCGAATCTGATATATTTTACTCTCTACTCAGAAGAACATTTCTTGCAGTATAATCAGCGAATAAAGAAAGAGCTACTTTGACTTTTATTAGTGCTAACATTTATCTCGTTTTATGACTATTATATTTCTCTTTAGGGACAGCTTCATAAAATCTTTGTCCAGCCAGCAAGCCTGTGGAGTTTTGTCTATTAAATTAAAGTTTGCACAAACATATCCCAGATTCTGTGTAAAAGGAGCTCCTATACTGATCCATATGGTGCTTTAGAGACACAACAAGATGGCCTGGCTGCTTGAATGATACCAGCAGCTGCTTGGTTTATGACAGTAGAGAGGTAGTGACCAATATGTGATGGATTTGCCACAGTCATTGCAAAATGATCAAGGGGAAAGCATGGAGAATATTGCAAAAATTCCTGACTATTAGATCAACTGAGATCCAACATTTCATACAAACACCATGGTGTACGTTTGGTCGACAGTTAAAAAGTTAAATCGGGAGTGAAAACAAAGTTTCACTCCGCCACTACAGTTTTGAATTGTATAGTGGAAACTGGATGGATTTTTTAAAATGTTGTTTTAATGCTTGATGAAATAAAAATGAAGGGTGATAAGATAGAAAGACCTGAAATTGTCAGACTTCTGTTATCTTGTAGAAATGGCCAGCATTTAGCACAAACCAGGACCTAGTCTAGTTGTTGAAACAATCAAAAGACAAATACAAGGTACTAAGCTCTTGTTTGTATATTGAACTGTGTAGCCCTCTAAATAAAAAGTGTCCTCTTTGCACTGATGCTATTTGCTGGTAAACCTGATGGTGCAGAGCGTTATTTAGTCGCACACTATCAGCCTTCCTGTCAAAAAAAAGAAAGAAAAAAAAGCACACAGACAAACCCAGCTGCTGAATCTGGGCTGAAAAGACTCACACTCAGCTTGCAAGCAGCACCCATGTATAATTGATTAGGGTATTTTAGAAGAGCGGGCCAAATATGATAGATGTGCTTTATTAAATGAATTTTATATGCCCTCCTATTTTGTAAAGTTGGATAACCCCAAAGTTTGCCAGAGATAAATCCATAATGTACAATATTTGATGAAGTACTCAACAGAATGTCACTCTATGTGATGTTAATGACCATTTAGAAAGTGAAAAAGTTGATTATTAAGGGTGCTAGTGTGGAAAAAACATGATTTGATTGATACAATGTTCACCACTCATACCAAAATAATTCAATCTTCACTGAAGCGCCACTTTGGAAGTGTTATATATGTCATGGTTTTAGAACACACATATCATCTGTGAGTACACACAAACATGCTGAGGAGAACCCTAAAATAAACCACCCTCCACTTTATTCAGGACACCCAAACTCTCAATTAAAGCTCTCAATTAAACACTTCACTTCAAACACTGTTACTTCCTCAGACCCATTGTGTCTCTTCTTAGTATTTAAGTGTCCTCTAATTATCCATTACACAGAGAGCACCCACTCTCTAGCTGTAGCCATGTGACAGGTGTTAATGCGACACGTTTTTAATAATGCATTCAGAGCTCAAGTGACCCTCCTCAGGAATTTTTGGTCACATACACTCAGATGCGCGCACCGTCCTGCATGCAACAACACCATCTGCTCCTCCTTTTCCAGCTCTCTCCTTATCACTCTCCCTTTCCATGCAAGATGACACATATTAAATGGTATTTTTAGCCATTAGCACTTGGAGCAAACAATAAGGTACAATGAATCGAAATCCAGTCTCATGTTATGGTTGCTTAGTGTGAGAAAATTGCTGGCATGTTATGTATTGAGTGTTTATGTACTGCGTGGAGGTTTATATATGAGTATCTCTCTCCCAGTCTGTGCTGAACTGTCTCCAACAAGCCGTCTGATTCCCAGTCTGACTGTTCTCAGCGGGTACAGCCTCAGGCTCTGCTGCCTCACACATGCACACACACAGACACGTCTGCCCGCGTTAAAGAAGGTACTGGCTTCTGCTCAGTATATACTGGCCGTATGGCAACCATACTCCTGGAATATTACCCTCCAGTGTTTCTGAGATCTCCACCTCCCTCCTCCATATATTCTTTCCCTCAGTCTCCTCTCAGCAGTGCTGTCAGCATGTCTTTGTTTCATACCTCCTCTTCCTCTGTCTGTCCAACCTCTCTCCCCCACCCTCCTCATTTCAGTCTCTTTTCAATATCCAGATTCACAGAGAAGCCTCGCCATGCCGCAGCCCTCCAGCTCAATCTCTGCTTCGCAGAATCAGATACTTGCCTCCGAATCTCAAAGTGCAACCTTTTTTTTTAATGCTCCATATAAACCAGAGATTTATACTTGAATTACACTTCTGGTGGAGTGTTCAGCTAGTGTTCACACATCGCTTATCTATCCAATATTGCTCACACACCCGTGAGTTTTGGACCTTTAGAGGCTAAGATGTTCACAAGATTTATTTATTTTTTTATCATTCTTTACAAATTATTTTGCATACACACTGAAGCTCGATGTCTAATCCCAAAGTCACCACTAAATACCTATTTATTAATAATGAAAATTATCTTCTGTTTCACAAAATATTCTAGGTCTTCTGTCAAAGTAATATATCTGGCATCTCGGGTTTTCTGGCTAAATTTTATGAGGAAGCATCAAAACACCTGTGATGTTAAAAAACCACAGTAAAGTGTAGCAAAGTGGTCTATGTAAGTCTATGACGAGATTACATCAACCGGTACAAGTTTAGGTGAAGTACAAAAGAATCCAATTTGAATAAGTGAAGTGAAGTGAAACTGTAACTGAAAACAATTCTGACATATCTGCACCTGGCAATTATGGTGAAAAGTAAAGAAAATAACTTCTATCGTCAAGCTGGTTTCGCCCATGACAGAAGATACTCACTACTGGAAATATCATTTTTGGTTCAGCAAACTTATCTAATGCATAATAAAAACCCTTGCGGATATTTTGGGGAAGTATGCTTTGACAACACTAAATATCAACTGAAGGATTAATGCTAATTAGTACACTTATTGTAAATACACTAAAATACAACTAAGAGAGTTTTATCTTGCTAATTAGCACAACTGCATTTCGTTGCACACAGGTATAATCTAGAAACAAACTTGATTTTATCAAAGTACATTGTTAATGCATTTGAATATTTTCTCTTTTTTTTTTTGCCCAGTGTGCTGCTTAAGTAGAGAATGCGGGAAAGAGGATACATAACATCCACTTCCCTTGCTGCAAAAACGGCCTGTGCTATTCTTGCACGGGCTCAATCGGATATCATACAGACTTTGTACCGGGGAGCTGGCAGGATAAAGACTGTTTAATGTTCAAACTCACTCAGTCAGACATTTGCATTTTCATGTACAGCTCCACTGAGTAATGCTGAGACAAATTCAGGGCTGTAAAGGCAGATTTGGTAAGTAGTGATACTGAAAAGGATCGGTACTCTGATCTGATATCATGGATATTCTTGTTGTGCCGTTTGTCTGGTGGGGCAGTCATTAAAAAACCAAAATAATGTTAAATCCACCATAGTTACCATTACTGCAGATCATGGTGTTAAAAAAAACAAAAAAACATTCAAATAGCCATATGTTTCCTACTTTATCCTAAACTAAATCATTCAAATAGAATGCATATGCATGTAACGAGAGACAAAGCTGCCTTCCAACTTTCATTTATTTACCTCCAGTGGGGGTCATATACAGTAAGTGGGCTGCTGTGTTTTATGCTAGTTTGAAATCACACACCAGCCGGAACACAGCCAATGCAGGTCTGCTCACAACCAGGCAGCATATTGAGTCTGCAGGGCACAGAGCATGAACAGACCTGACTCACCTTGTGGTCAAGCAGATGCTGTTTTGAAAGTTCGTGTATTGTGAACATGTGCATTTCTGTGTGCACATGAACGTGTGTGTGGGTGTGTTGTGGGCTGGTATCAGCGGCTGACCTGTGACCCTACTGGGTCATTTGAGTCCAGTACTATTTTGCATAAGAGCTAAAGGTTTAATGACAATGGCGAGACCACCTCACAGCCGCTTCCTCGGGGATAAGCCATTGGTAATTAGATACATAGGATAAGAGGAAAGTGCCCTTGTCTGAGCAGCTAGATATCAAAGGAGCCTGCAAAAAACTCTGTGAGATTATGTAATTTTCATAAAGTGTGGTTTTTATGTTTGTTTCATTGTGTGAGAAACATGGTCCTCATGGAGTAGCAAGCTGGGCAGAGCTTCACATTCAAAAGTTACTTCTTCAATTTATGTTTGAAGGGTTTCTAACAATAGTGACCCCTTTGTTCCTTTAAGTATCCACGGATCTACTATTATATTTATATATTATTATATTGTGTTATGTCCTGGCAATTTATTCTTTTGTTTGTAATGTCAGTGTGGCAAATTGCCCAAAATACTAAAACTCACTATAAAAAATCCCATTCACCAGACTTTGGATTTCTTATTGTCATTATGTGTTTAGGTACCAGAATGCATTGTTCACGTAGACCAGGCGTGCCCAATCCCAGTCCTCGAGAGCTACTGTCCTGCAGCTTTTAGATGCATCCTTGTTCCGACACACCTGAATCAAATGAATGGCTTGTTAACAGGTCTTTGCCAAACTTGATGGCATGCTGAAGAGGTAATCCAACCATTTGATTCAGCTGTGTTGGAGTAGGGATGCATCTAAAAGCTGCATGACAGTAGCTCTCGAGGACTGGGATTGGGCACCCCTGGCGTAGACGTTTGAGTTGTTGCTTTATTCTTTGGCTATGCAAATACAGTGTCAGGCTTATCTGCATTAATCAGCTATGAGTTAGCAAAAACTATAAAATTTTAGAATGAATTTATGAATCATGAAGTCTTCTCTCTGCACAAGTTGTCTGTCTGACCATCTATTCCAAGTTTTCTATGAGTTCACAATAAAAGCTCCTTTATTAATATGTATTTCTGTGCATTGAAAGGTTAAAGTCTTTTGTGTTCAGTTAGTATAAACAGTGTATTGCAGTAACTTTAACACATCTGGAGTAAAAAAAGACTGATGGACTGTCATATGATCACTGTTTGATATAATGCCAGTTAGAAGGATTAAGAACAAAGGCCTGTACTACAGCAAGATCCAGGTAACTTCAGGATTAAACCTGGATTTTCGGGGTTACAAAGGTGGTTCGCTTCTCACCAAGGTACATTGCCATAGTAACTCATGCTGCAAATATTAAACGGTTTGAAATCATTACCAACTGATGATTAGTTTTCCAGAAAATAGTTTCATCATTCCTAGAAGATCCCTCAGACTTCTGTGTTTGAGAATGATCAATTTTAAGATCCAGCTTTTTTTTTTTCTATTCATATTATTCCCATAGTATAGTTTGATCTATCTTTGTAAATTCAGCCACTCTGCTGCAAGCACATTTATCCATGTTTGTGATTGGTCAGGTGGTGTCAGCGCCACCCTTTTCATGTGAACGCACAGGGGAGACCCTGGATGAACTTAGCTAGCTGATATTGAGCCAGCGTTAGGGTAAGTGAATCCAGATAATGGAAAAATACCCTCAATATGCTGAACTTGCTTTATATTACAAGACCTAATTCTCTACGGCTTCTGAGGTAAATAATGTGACTGTATGAGGAAGCACAGTGTTCATGTGAATGAAGCAATAGTGGTCCTAAATTTGATCAACCTTTAGCTTTTGGAGTGCTTCAAAAATTTGAGGTAACTTTGCTGCTTTTTTATTTTTACATGTTTTTGTGTAAACCTAAGGGTTTAACATTCTCCTGCATCTTAATGCACAAGCTGACATTGTGAACCTGTTAACACTTTCAAATTTACTAAGTCGAGGAAATTATTGTGTAGAATATTAAAAATGTGCTGTTGGAAGTGTAAAGTTCTGTGGGTGATCTACCAATAATGTATTAATTTATAATTATCTTGTTCATTTTAATAATGACACATTACACCTATTATAGCAAGAGCAGAATTTGCAGGGCAAAAGGAAGCAGATCCATTAATGGAGCGAGTAATCTACTAACTAAAGTAATACAGTGTAAGAAGGGGTTAAAGTAAGCCGGAACAATCCAAAACGGCATTCCAGCACCTTCAGTTAATGAGCAATTAAATCCGATCCAGATTAATGGGTAACACTGTGGAATGAGTTAATTTTTTATGCCCTGCGGCCTTTTGTTTCAATGACAGCATGGACATACTTGCTCAGTAATAAGAAAATAATGACATCCCACGGCCTCCTTACAATAAAAATTCTTGTGACTTATTTCCAAATAATTCTTATCCCCATGCTGCACTACACCTAATGTTAGGGTTCCCCCACCTGCCCAAAACCACTTTACCCCAAAGTATAAGCACTGTTTTTACTCACGTGTTTCTCTGCGGAAACAGCACTTTTAAATCAATTTGAAGTCAACAGAGAATTAATATGTGTTTTTGATATAAGAATGAACACTTTTAGAAATAGCGGGGAACTTTGTGTAGACAAATGTGTGTGTCATCTCTGGATAAATCTAATCAGGAAGAGTGTAGGATTTATGCAGAGGAGGGCTGCATTACCGCAAACTATTCCATCATATAAATGTGAAATCTGTGTTATAAATGACTTGCAGGAGGTCCAGAAGAAGAACACAAAACATTATTTACTGTCAGATCCTGGCCCATCAGTGTTGATCCGATATCAAGTAAATATTGCAGATACCAATACGAGTACCGATACTTTTAACTTATAAAGGGCAGGGGCAGGGATAGCTCAGTAGGTAAAGTGTTGGCCCCGTGATCGGAAGGTCAGGGGTTCGATTCCCCTGAACGGCTACCCTGAGGTACCCCTGAGCAAGGTACCGTCCCTACACGCTGCTCCCCGGGCGCCCAATGGCAGCCCACTGCTTCACTGAGTGAATGGGTTAAATGCAGAGAGGAATTTCCCCACGGGGATCAATAAAGTATACATTATTAGGCAGCTTATATAGGGGAGAGCTTGTGTCATGATTTGCCAAACCCTAACACATTTTAAAGACTTTAACTTTTCTTTCCACAGTAATTAGTTAACACAACAACAACACAAAACACCTTTCAGCTTTTCATGTATTTTTAAAGATCTGGATTGTAAATGTTCCTGACTCTGAAGGACTAAAGGAACTGTGCTATAAGTTATAGATAAAATAGACGTTACCGTCAACAGAAAATGATTCAGACACTTTTCATAATGCATGTTTGAGGTATATTTTCCTTATTTATTTTATTTCCCCCAAAAGATTTTTTTTTTTTTTTTACACAATTCAGAGGTCTACATACAAACCTTAGAAAACAGAAGCAAATCGTATCAATAGTATCAATCCGATACTATTGATACTTGGATCGTTCCGCCTACCTCTACTGAAAAGTATTAATGAAGTTACAGAGTGCCAAGTGCGTGTTTGTATTTCTTGAATGCCATGTGATCATTCAGCTATTTATTAAAGTCAGCATTATATATTCCAACATTTAAACATTAATCTAACCCACTTTAGGGTTGTCTGAGTCTGATTAATTGTTGTATTTTGGTAAATATGCCAAGCCGTGTTCATTATAGACCCATCTCTGTGTAGAAAAGTGATTAAAAGTCTGAAACATCCATTGACTAAGTGAAAAAAGTAAATTGACTTGCCCGTAAGCACTTTAGGTTTATGTAATAATGTGCTGTCACCAAAACATAAAATAAACCACTGTTTTCAAAATCCTATGAGAAGAGAACAATCCAGCTAAACTATTTATTACAATACCAATGATTAAAAATGCTGCATACGGTAGCAGGATGAAGACAAAGCAGGTGACACCCTCATATTACCTTGTTGCTGAAAATAAAAGTGATTGTTTCAGACAGAGTAAACAGAGGAAATTGCCTTTGATGTCAGCATGACAGGTGAAAGAATACAATTTGCTGATTTCACTTGTGGGTGGAGAGTTTTGTCAGATCTGCAGAGGCCCCGTGCACACACCTTGAGGGCAAGTAGTTTTCGTGTAGAATATTGGTATGCACGTCCTCTTCAATTTATACTCAACTTAGTGCGGTGTGACGGCGCACCACTTTCATGTTGGAATCGGTTTCTCGGGAAGACTGACTCAATTTATTTATTTTTTCCCCCCTCGTTCTGTCCTTTCTGTCTTCTCCATCTTTTCAGCTGTTTCGTTTCACCTGCACAGCTCTGGCTTACGAGGGCTAAAGGGTGACAGTGTATTTCAGTACCAATCTGTGTTCACTGTGAGGCACATCACACACAGTTCTCCACTCTCTAACCTATACTTTTAGATTTGTTCATCCTCAAGCTTGTCCAGCCATGCTCATGTCTTTATTCAGGTCGTTTCTGTGTGTGTGTGTGTGTGTGAGTGTGAGAGAGAGAGAGAGAGAGAGAGAGAGAGAGAGATAGAGAATAGGTGGCCAGCTGCTCGGCAGTGTGATTTGAATCTAAGACAGTAGTCTCCTCTCCATCCAGCTGTCTTGCTAGTCTCCCCAGTGTTTCTCCGACACACTCTGTCAGCCAGCCTTTCCCTCACACAGATCAGGCTGAATTCACTCCATACCTCGCTGTCATGGTCTGTACATTCTGTTCCTGGATGTATGGTTTTCTCTGTATGTTCACCTCTTTGTCTGCGTCTTTGACAAGTTCTGTAATACATCGCAAATTCCTCATTTCAGGCATGCTGTGTCTTTTTTTCCATCACTGCAAAATGAATAACAGTGAATGGCAGCTGACACTGTTATTGTCTGTCACTTTTTTTTTTTGCAACCAATGCTCCATAAATAAAGCAGGGTAATTAAACTTTCAAACCCATCATACAGAATGCATGTGGTGAGCAGTTTATTATTATTACTTTTATACTGATTCATGGGCTACTGTTTGTGAGACACACAAACTTTAATACCACGCACACATTTGTAGAGAAGGTGGGTTGTAACAAAGTAACTGGGTTTGTATGCGTGCAGGAGGTTGAGCAGGTTGGAGTCTTCAGAGTAAAGTAAGGCAGAGTGCATCTGTGGCCGGGGATCTTGAGCAAACATCCATATGTAAAAAGTTAGGAGTGAGACCTAAGCCACCAACTTGGCCTTGTGCTTCACAACAAGTAGGCCAAGAAAAAGCTTGTGGTCATCTCTCTGAAACCAGCATCTTTGAATAAATGACAACACTTCACCCAGTTGACTTTAGTTTAAGATATGTAAAACTGGCCAAAAATAAAAAAGGAAAGCAAATTTAGGCATTATCTGCATAGCAAAATAAAATGAAGGCTAATCACCATCAGTCAAAATTCCACATCACAGTGCTCTAGACTAGCCGTTCACCATCTTCTCACCACTCGACAAAAGTGAACATAAAAGCCAAGGTGTTCAGTTCAAAGATGACAGTTGTCCTGTAACAGAAAAATCTCACCAAATCTGTCAATAGGCCTTTTTTCTCTTTGGTGCCGTCTCTTTCACACTTTCTCTCACTTTGTGTTTCTGTGCCTTGTACTGGCCCTGTAGTGCTGTCCTCAGATTGAACAATCACCTGGTCTTAGAGCTTGAGAGTGAGAGGAGACATTTGTCAGCTAGAGCAACTCAAACCCTCGCGCCCCCCACTTCCACCTGCCCCCCTTCACACTGGCAAACTTGTGGGCAAAAGCCCTGCAGATGATTCACCCAATTTTCTGTGTTTGTGTGTGTGTTTCCATCCGTCTATGTGTAGGTGTGCACTTACATTCCCTTGAAACACACACACACACACACACACACACACATATATATATCCATCAGTGCAGCAGAAGAGAGTCAAGCGGGAGATTGACTTTAGCAAAAGGAGCAGACAGCCGTCGCCAGCTGAACGCTTGAGATGTTTCCTTCATAGCACTCAGCTTTCACAGCAGATTACAGACACTTGCTGACTAGTCTTCAGTTTAGTGGCCAAGGACCTTTCCAGAATACTGATGACAGGCAGTATAGATCTCTATCGCTGGGTTCGTTGTATTTCTGCTCCCATTCTGGCTTTGATCGAGAAGATCTGGATATTCTATCTCTATCTAATCAAGTTTACAAAAATATTTTTGTATACATGTAGAATAATTCATCAGTGAATTAACTTTTTTACAAACTATGATAATGATGTGTCATGCATTAGAACCATGATTACATTTTAATTTTATTTTTCCTTAACAAGATCTATTTAACCATCTAACTTGTCATAATTAATCATACTGTAAACCTTCAGATATTTTAATTATTTTATTTACATTGCTTTCACCTAAACCAGTTGCGTTTTGAGAGATCATTTACCATTAAATGGGCGAGCCCTAACTTGCAGAGCTGAGAACTTAGAAATCAAAGAAAGAAGCTGCACACCTATATGATATCCTTTATTTATAAAGGTCTATGGGTAACAGCATTGAGCTGGGTTGTTTTTTCCAGGGTCACAGTTAGGAGATGAATACTACGCAATACTGTAAAAAAGTCTCGATCCATATTTTTCTTGTATCTTTTTTTAATTGATAAAAAC
>VUQG01014324.1:7904-18343 GCA_015106755.1 Etia nguti | reverse complement strand
CACAATAACCATTGTCATAATGCCCCCTTATGAAACAAACTATAACAATTCTTGTGCTTTAATTCTGAAGGGAGCAATATTTCTGCCTTGGGCGAAATTCATCTGTTAAAAGTCCTGCATTGTTTCTCCAGCCTTTATTACCGCTGGCCTTGATCCACTTTTATTTGTTAAGATCGGCGATCCGACTACAGCACACGCTAAAATTCTAATTACCTGTTTTTAGATAACTGTACGCTTGTAAGATAGCTGGAGGTCCTGCATGATTTCCAAGTACATTCCTCAGAACCCAACAATTTGAAAAAAGAGAGAACTGTTCATTACATTTAGCTACTTACTTGAAGTATAATGTATATCCCTCTTTTTCCAACCTGAAAAAACTGCCTCCTAAGCTTTCAACTAGAGACTTACATGGGAATCAGTTACTTACCTGTGATCACTTTTTGTTGCCTTTCATCTGAGTGCCGTTAATTAAGCCAGTGAAACTGTGACCATCTGAGTCCTTTGGAGGAAAACTTGACAATTGTTATTAAACTCATATTTTTTGTTTGTTTTCATGTCTTGGTGTCTGTATTTTGTCTGTGTAGCAGTTAGTAGATGTCTTGTTGGGCATAATCTAAACTTCCATGATGAGACTTATCTGTACAATTGAGAAAGTCTTTCTTACACTGCCATCAAAAAGAGGTTTATCACAGTTTATTACTCAAGGATGAATGATCAAGGTAGGCAGTTTAATAATACTTTAGAATTGGCTCTGAATTTAATTTGACAATAATTTCCCTACACCTGGTGTCTGTTGCAATGACAACCTATCCTTCTGTCCCCAGGTTTTCTGGCCAAAGTCATACATAAATTTCAAACCTGAGAAAGTGATCACCTTTCATTAATCCATGGGGATTTAAATCTTCATTTTCTCGTCATTTATCACTGGTAGTCCATCTTTGGAAGTTCTGTCTTTAACCGCATCAACCTGTTTTAACTGATCATTTCTTAAGGTTAATGGCATTGGGATATTCCATGTTGTCTTCAAGAGGTGAAGTACAGCCTTCCAGGGCAATGGTACAAGATTGTGTCCAGACAGGATAGGAAATAATTACTTGCTGCTGCCAGTAAAAAGCCTGTCATTTTATCTTTTTTTTCCCCTTTTCTTCAGTGGTTGACCCTCTAACATGGTTATGAAAATGTTTTAAGGGCAGGTCACACTCCAAACTCCAATGATTTTCAGGGAAGAGACAAAAGAAACACTGAGTTAATGGACTGGTCACTAAAAATGATTTAATGTTATATTTTTTCTAAAAGTCACCTCACTGCACTTCATTGCTTCAACCAGCTGCCTCCCCTACATACTCCACTTTCAGTGCCATCATGTCCCAACCCCACCCTGTGTTTCCCCAGGCTGCTGCCTCAGGTTGTTCCTAACTCGCACTTGAACAGAAGGCCTTTGAACCGTGCTTTCTGCACACACTCTTACATTTATTTTGTGAAGAGTAGACTGGTTCATATTTTAAAAGACCACTTTTTTCTTTCTACTACCATCGAGCAGATACAGTATGGTTTCACTGGTAGTGAAATGTTGAAATGAAAGCATTACGGCTTTAGTTTCAGTTCACTGTGACCCATGGCTTGGTCATTGAAGAATTTCAAAGATTTTGCAAGGCTGCTGAAAAAAACATGGAAAAAAACCCCTCCTAATCCTTTTTTTTTTAAAACTTTGCTTCTTCAACACCTGAATATAAATTATAGAGCTGGTAGGATCCATGTTAGGTCCATTATGTAACTGGACACACTGAAATTATTTTAAATATAGGAAGTGTTTACTTTGCAAATTGTAAGAACCCAAAGGCATCACCAAATACTGTGTTTCCTTCCTTTAGATGCTCTACTACATACAGCCACCTTTAGTTGCTTCTTGTTTATAAAGTAGGTCTCTTTCATTTAGTTTGTGTTTGACCCACAGACTTGTCTGTCTGATGATGCACATGTGCAGAAATATACTGCAAGGAAGAAGTTTAAAATGAGAATATAGACTATATGAAATCACACGGAGGTGCGAATAATCTGTTATGTCTGTTCTTGTTGTCCCGCTACAAGAATTACATACATACTTTGTTTGAGTGATTCTCTGCTTTTTTCAACATATCTATGCCTTTAAGCAGGTACGTGGCTCAACAATGAAAAGCAACCTTACTGATTTTTTTTTACATGAAAGTCATTTTAGCAGTCATGGAGAATCTTATGCAGCCTGTTAAAGTAGCTCTATACTATGTTTTTAAAATGGGATATTCAAAGAGCTTTGTTCAGTCGGTGGATTTAACTCCACTGATTACTGGGATTATTGCCAATTAAACAATAAAGACAACATTTTTTAGAAGTTGAACAGAACAATCCCCCCAAACTGGAGATTTGGTGTGTGAATGTTTGATATTTGATGGCGCTCTTGTGAATGCATTCAATCACATATTGTTTTTAACTCCTTCAGCTGAGCAGCACTAGAACCAGATTTTTTACACTGTCCATCATTGAAATCTATTCCTTCCCTTTGGCTTTCATTCACTACATGAATGAACTTTCATTTATTCTGTCATTTAAGTGTCCAAGTGATGCGACACACCCAAATCACCGCCAGTTGTCATCACCAATCGTTGCAATTAGCACATCATTTAGATATCAACCAGATGTCAGGCTTATTCTTCACTCCTTTACCCCTACCTGTACCACAATCACCAAAGACTTGACATATATCTCCATCTTCATCAAATGAATGATTTTTAAAGCCCCGCTGATAAATCTTGACACAATTGGCTTTAGTGTATGCCTCTTTTATCAGCATGCAAAAAGAGGCCCTTGCCTTGTGCCTGTGGCTTCATCTCCAAACACTGCTCACTGGCATTATGCTTCTTAAAATAGTGCTGAACAGATGTTATGTTTTGAGACATTAAGAAAGCAGCGCACAAACACAATCCGCCATATAGCTGGAAGCAGTTGTGGCAGAGTTTCTGTATTTTTGGGGTTTTTGTGTCATTTGTGACTTAGGGCTATTATGTCAACTTCCTCTGCACACTTGCAAGGCTGAGGTGGCTCCTGCAAGACGGAGCTGAGCTGGCTGAGCATATGGCAAGAGGAAGCTGCCTGCGGAACTCCTCTTTTTCAAATTAAGGAGGAACACAGTACTAACAATTTGCATTTCTCCTCCTCAGTGTTGAGGAGTCAGTGTAGCATGATGATATCACTTCACGATTTGTAACACAGAGCTAACCAGTCCAGTTAAAAGAACTGTACTTTTGGATATAGGACTCAATTGTGTTCTGGAGAACATTCATACAATTTCATGGAAAGCAGATTTTATTTTTGTTTAGCTTTGGGAAAGTTTGATTTCAGAGGGACATCGCCTCAGTTTTAGACGTGTTTTTATTATTTATTGCTTTATCTATTTATTTTTTGCTCTTGTTAACAAAATACTATATCAATAACTCTTTCTTACTTGTGTTTGTGTCTTTAGAATAATGCACAATCGCCAAATGTGTAGGGTCCAAACTATATCCATCAAAGTCTAAAGCCTGACCACCTTTCTGGCCATGTCACCAAAACAAGGCTAAAGACCATTAGTGGTGCAACACACAGGCTCACAATTATTACTACTATTTTTTCTAGAATAACCATTTTGATATTTCTTAAAGTTCATTATTAACATTCCTACACATCTATGCATTCCTTCTTCAGGAAAATAAAACCAGCATATGTGAACAAACAGTGTAAGATTTTGTGCCATGTCCAAGTTAGGTAATGATCTAAGCTCACCTGTACACAATTATCTGGCTCTGTCACTGGGTGAGTAAGTTCTCCTTACTCTCATTCATATTATCCCTAGGATTTCTGATTTTGGGCTACAATGTTGTTACCATCCAAAGAAGACTTACTCCGAGTTACAACACTGTGAAAGGATGGTATGTGCTTCAGTAGAAACCACAAGTCCATATGATATCAGCCCCTAATCAGTAAAAGAGTAGCTAGTTACTGTTGCGCTCTATTGCACTGATTCATATTAGTTTGCTCTTACCAGCCAAATCTCAAGCTATTATTTCCATCTTGTCAGAAGGATTTAAAATCATTTATATAATGTACCTGTGATGCAAAACATCGTGGGCTAAGAGTAGGTTAAGTGTCAGGCAGAAAGAGTCAGCAGGAACACAACTCCTTTTGAAAATAATAGAGTCGCAAATGAAAATATTCATCACAATGGAGATGGTATGACTTTTCAAAGCATGAAATGTCAGGTTCACTTATTCATGAGCCCCCTTATCATACTCGGCTTCACTCTTTGTGTGAAGCCAAGAGTTTGCACTGACAGATCAGCACTCACGGGTAATTTGCATTGTTAGGACAACCGTTAATGATTTAATACACAATCTCTCCCTCCAGGAGGGAGGCAAGAAAAAAAAAAAAGAAATGTGAGTGACAAAGCACCGATTCAAAAGTAAAGTGGGTCTGAATATAGCATTATAAGGATTGTTAGGACGAGTCGATAAACTCCCTGCAGTGAGCTCAGCAGGAGAGCTAGAATGTGGGTAAGTCTGAGCCCTGCTCCTCATTTGTGATTGGTGTGTCGGCCACAAGTCTGCCTTCATCATTAGATGACCTATTAAAAGTGGAACCAGCCAAGTGAAAACAGACAGGAGGGGAAAAGTGTCTGGAACAGAGTCAGGAACAGGAAGATCACTTTTATCTCTGGCATAGAGTAGTACCCTGTCTGGAGACTTTCTGTAAGGCAGTGTTACTCACTGCACCACTCACAAGCCGTATGTGATCTGCCAAGCTTTAATCAGTACTCACCAGGTATATTATAATATATGGTAATGTAACCAATGCTCACAATCTCTAAAAAAAATTTAAGCACCTACAATAGGCATTTAGCAGTGTAGGCCAAAGACACAAGACATATTTTCTGCAGTGCTGGGAGCTTTGGTAGCCCTTGGGAGTAGCCCAATGGCAGAAGTGTTTCTGGACAGATAAGGAGATAGAGAGCAAGTGATAATTTTAAAAGGACTGCTTGCGATGGAGTATCTACACAGTTTCTTGCTTAATTTAAAATTGACTAAGTTCTGTCACTGAAAGTCCTTACACTACTTATCATGTAGTAGATACTGTAGCATTTCATTCACACTCACAGACATTTTAGAATCACCAATTAACCCAACGCCACTAACTGCATGTTTTTAGACTGTTGAAGAAAGCTAGAGCACTTGGAGAGAACCCACGCAAACGTGTCCAGATGGCAGACTCAAACTCAGGATCTGCTTGCTGTGAGGCAACAGTGCTAACCACTGTGCCATCATGCTGCCCTTATTTCTACATCCTAAGTTGCAATAAAGTTGGGGTGAAATACAGGAGGGTAGCAGGTAAGGAAAAGGTCTAAGCAAAAATCAACTGAAACTCAGAATGATGTGTAGGTAGTCAGTGTGAAAGAAATAGAGAGGAAACCTTGGGTGCTTACATTCATGTGAATGTTACTAAGATATGTACCACACACCCAAACATTGCTGCAGATGAAGCACACCACGCCATGGAAATAGCACTACTCCACAGCAGCAGCCTTCCTCATCAAGACAGTATTCACCCCACCATACTGCAAAAAAACTGCTCAGGAACAAAAAGGCCTGCGTTCAAAATTCCCCAGATCCGGACTGAGCATGAGAAGAAAGCAGTGGAACAAGCCTCCACCAGAGAGGCGGTTCCATGACACCAGAGACCAGCATTCAGTGACTCAAGGGAGATGTTTTTAGCTGATTGGTGTATAAGATGGGCATGCAGAATTTGGAGTCATTTTTGGTTTATCCTTCACACATGAAGATTTAAGTCATTAAATTTAATATGGAACCAACATTTCTGCTTTCAAGTGAAGTAACTTGGAGTGCCATTACCCAAAACTGTGTGGTTTTCTGTGTCACAGCAAAAGTGTCAGTGCAGCTACATGGAGAAAAAAAATAGTTAAGATCACTACTGTAGGGGAATCTTGGTGACAGTTCTGCCAAGTATCTGACATCTGCCTAATCAGAAAGGTAGAGCTCTTTCACTGTGGTGGTGAAAAGGAGAGCTTATAACCAGCCACCTGTCCACCTCGGCACGTAGGCACAGGTATATACAGCAGGAGATATTCTTAGTAGTTAATGGAAAATGTGCCAGAAAAGACTGGTGGAAGTGGTTTCAAAACCAATGTATGATTTTGGGACAGAGATGTACTTACAAAATCCATGCACACATCTCCACAGATTCTAGAGTGTCAGATTTTGCCACTAGACGCAGTCAAAAACTGTGCCTAATAAACTGGACTGGTTAAGATGTGAAATATAAAAAAAATGGCTTACAGCATTTCAATCTGGTTACTTTAGCATCCAAGCCACAACTCAGAATTGTGTCTGAGGAAATGACTTGACAAACATCTCCTATCATGCATTCCTCCTTTACAACCTCCTCCCTGTCTTTTTGTTCGAGCTAGCTCCTCTCCTGGGGCATCTGCAAGCCACAGCACTAGTACTGGGAGGTGTCAGTATTTGCTTTCAAGGCATTTAGCTATTGCCAACATGCCTCAGGGTGTTGAGGGGGAAAAACACTAAGTCCCTCTACATATGGATGCATACAACAACTAAGTCACTGGCTCAAGGACACTGCCCTGAGGCTGTTCAGTCACGGCCAAAAGAGCTACTGTACTTAGAGTCAATTGGGCATGTCTGCTAATGAATCAGACAAGGAATACAATGTATTCTTCTTTAATACATCTCAGTACCCTAGTGTTACAAAGCAAATGAAATATTAAAACATCTACAACTACACTTCTAATACACTCAACTTTGCGAATCCTCATGCTGATGCATGTGACTGCTCCTGAAGCGTTAGCTGGGGATTTCATACAGATTCTACCATTACTGCATTGCACTACTGCACTGCAGTTCAACATACCTGGACAAGTCCTGCAGCATAATGGGCTCCTGATGGGTATAGGTAAAGACTTACTTGACAATGATTTATGAACTCTCTTGTTAATTCTGAGTGACAGTTGATGAAAAAAAAAAAAATGTCCATTCTTCTTGAGATAATGAAAATAGTAATAACTTTACCTAAGATGCTGTTTGGTGTAAAAGGCTATGGTTAAACCCTCTTTGATGCAAACCAAGTATTAGCACTGATCTGTAAATAAACACGTGCTTCTTTATATGTCTGATTAGCTACATAGTTTATATCTTACCTTCATTTTCATTCATAAATAAGGCCTTTGGCTCTGCAATTACTACCTCCAATGCAAAAGGTACATTTTTGCACTAGGTAGTACAAAGACTCCTGTGAGAGTTGTGATGTACAATTGGATTACAGCTAACGAGTTTGCAATCAATTCCCTACCTAAAGGGTAGGAACAGGCATCCCACTGGAAATGTTTGTGTGTTTTCTGCCTGCTATAAAGCCAGTATTTATTTGAGTTTTAGCCCAGTTTTGCTCATTCACATCAAAGGACTGGAGTCCTGAATGGAGTCAAATAGTAGAAACACAATATGGTGAACATATTAAAAGAACAGAAAAAAATATTGGTATTATTTGCATTGCTAATTACTAATAAAAAGGATTTGTCTTGCAAGGAGGCACAAACCCTTGTCAAGCTTCAAGAGGCCACTATACAAGCCAGAACTTGAATCAGCTGTAACAAATAAGGCACAGTGACCACTTCTTAAATTTGAATAACCAGCCACGATGTGAAACCTTTGGGTCAAATTAAAGAATAGAACTGTAATGTTTTCAATAGCACATACCATTAGCCTTACAGTGCTTCACAAAACGCATGGCAATTAATGGAAACAACCTTAGATTCGTGTTTTTAAAAAGTTCCAAATATATTAAGCTTCTGCAGGCGGAAAGGTCTGTTAACAGTCTATACATGTTTTATAAGCAACCTGGCACCACGCAGGGAAAAAAAACACAAACCCTGCAGCCTTTCAGTTGAGGTACCAATCGGAAACATTAGCAGAGACATCTGACTAACTGTTTACCTTCTCTTTATCCAAACAGCCATCTGATCAATAAACATACCCTTTTCTATACACGTTATTAAAGGTTTAAACCATTAAAACCCACCCAAATACATATTAATTGACAAATGCATGACTTGTCTTAATATATTCTTGCTATTTACACTGAGGAAGGTGATGGGCTTAGTATAAACTAGACTTGCATAAATAGACCTAAAGACTCCTCTGACTATAGATGTCAGAGTGTGGCTATGGGAGTCCCAGAGGTGCTGTTATATCTCTTTTCTCGGCCATTGCTGCTCTCTTGACTTTCAATCAGAGCATCTACTGCCAAATTAGTGATTTGATAGAGCAGAGGGAGTGAAGTCAGCAACTGAATGTCTCAAAAACTGCATTTCTATCACAGAGGTCAACTATGCAAATGTTTTTTGTTTGTTTATTTGTTTTCTCATGTTGCACTGTTTGATATAATCTATTGGTTGGAACTTAAAAACAGCCTCTGTGCAATGCTCTGTGGATCCATACACAGACGAACTGTAGGCGTATTTATTTGTTTGTTGTTGTGTGTTGCTGAATCCATCCGCAGATGCTTTGATGCTGTATTGATGCACAGTACTGCAGAGAATCATTTGCTGTGCCTGGAACTGATTGGTGCAACAGGAGTGAGCAGGGATCAACTTTTTTTTTTTTTTCCCTGTGTTTACACCTACACATCTTAATGGCTCTGACCAAGCTGTGAGACTGGCTATTGATCAATAATCGCACTCAAGTGATCTCCAAGGAGAAGACAGAGAAAGACAACAAGATATCAACATATAATACACAGTATTTATTTCTATTCCCAATGTGTGCGTGCCCTTTCTTTTATTCCCACTGTAAACACGGGGTTGTTGATGGAACCAATGATAAAACGAGATGTTAAATCATATTGCCTGCCTTTACTCTCTGGGCTCTTTTGTCTTGTTGTGTGTGCACAGCTACTGCGAGCAGATGATGCGAGCCACTTGATAGTCGAGTTTATTCAGTGTGGCCCGATAAATCCTGAATAGAACAGTGCGTCAAGAGAGCTGCAGAGATGGCGTCAGCATTGGATAAGACAGCAAGAATGGAAAATGGAAATTGAGAACACTCACTTCAAAAGACGAAGGCTTGGATTCAATCTAAGTTGTATTCACTGGTCAACTGGAATCATAGGCGCCGGCTTATGGTAGAAAGTTAAAAGAAAAAAAGAAACATAGTCCTACATTAAATATGGTGATGAGGAGGAAGGATTGTAAAGGTAGTGGAAACATGTTTTGTAAAAAAAAAACCCAAAAAACAACTCATTAGAAGGGCAGCATAATGTGTTAGTGATTCTTGATTTATTTTTAATGTGTCCTGTGCAGAATTTTAAATTCTCACCTCAGCATTATTCCTGTTACAGTAATGATTGCTTAGCTCTAGGCCATGGCTGCTCAGGCCAGAGGGTCTTCTCATAATTTACACCTTGCCACTTGCTGTTTCTGTATTTTCACTTACCGCAAGTCAAAGAAAGCACTGTATGATATCATGGTTTGTGCTTGCTAATGCGGTCCAATTTGACCTTGCTCTTGTAGGTCTATGCAGTTTCTGAGTGGTAATAGTTATTGTTTTGAAGTCGCGACCTTCTATTTAGCTGGGCCATTTTCATCCAGCCATGAGAGTGAAGCTGACAAACAGCCTTGCCTGTAAGCGGTTTTCTATTCTGACCTTTAACCTTAGTGTAAATACTGTTATAGCCTGGGATCAGCGTTATTACTTTCACAGACTGCTAGAGTTGTGCACACAATATACAGTATGCAGCATAGTAGAACATTCTTGAGATACTTCATTTCTTTAGGTTTCTTAAGGTTTTTCTTTGCACGTTTCACTTAATTTCAGTCCACTTCCGCTCAGTCAGTTTTTTAGAGAAAAGCTTTGTCTTTTTATTTGTTCATCCACTTAACACTGACCTATGAATCACTCAAGCATTAAACGGCAACTAAACTCAAGGGGTGAAACAGTGTTGTGTCTACACATAACAGACAATTTAGCAAAGAACAAATTTGTATCTTTAGGCACTTTTTACTAATGGCCTGTTGAAAATCATGTAATTGGTTCCCATTTCTTTAGATGAAGCTATAAAAATAACCAAACATACCACAGTTTGACAGGCATAAAATAGAAAGCACTATTAGCCAAAAACTTGGTATATTTCAGATTGGTGTGCAGGGTGCCTTTAAAAAAATTTGAGGAAACTGGACAAGTGGAGCATAAAAGAAGAAATGGCTGGCCTAAAAAAAAATATTTACATCATTTTTTATTGCATACTTTAGTAACAGCTACAAACTTCCTCTCCAGTCGCTTCCATAATCAGCAGATAACATCAGTTGTAACATTTTTTTTTGGGGGGGGGGGGTACATCACATGACA
>VUQG01014323.1:66272-77417 GCA_015106755.1 Etia nguti | reverse complement strand
CCACAGTTGTTTGATGTTGTTTGATGTCTTTGATGCTGTGTGACGAACTCTGTATTCCTCGTCCACACACGTAAACGCAAAAACTGAGTTTTTGAAAATCTCCAACCTGGCAGGACCTTTTAAAAATCTCTGTTTTCGGTGATTCACGCCGTTTACGTGTGGACGAAAGGCCCAAACGCATAGAAAAAGCTGCGAAAAGCTGCGTTTTCAAAAATACCCGTGTAGGTGTGGACGTAGCATAAAAGAGTTAATAGTTTATTTTATTGCTGCCTGTAATTTATTGCAGTTTTCTCTTATTTGTTTAATTGTTTACAAAATGTTTGAGGTGTGAAATAAACTGCAATGGAGTTTGAAAACAAAATATGGGTGTGTGTAGTTGGAGGATATGTTTGTGCCGGGGGGGGATTTTCTTGTAAAACAATATATAGCAGTTTAAATACAAGCAATCAGTCTTTGGCAGACGATCATTTTTTGACACAACACTGGAACACCAGAAATTGGGGACCCTTATTAAGCCAAAACAATTTGGCTTAATAAGCAAAGTTTAGTGTATTTGGATTACAACCAAATACACTAAACATAAAGGGCAACATATTATCTTACAGAAATTATTAAGGGATATCTAGATAGTATTAAAGTAGTAGGAGCAGTATTTTTAGACCTGAGAAAGCCCTCCTATACTGTGAATTACATGATATTGTTACATAAATTTTGAAAACTAGTTTTATTTTACATTTAGCATATTAATTCAAATAATATTTGGAAATTTTGTGACTATAAATTAAATGCTACTGTCATAAAATAAAATGTTACAATGATTTTCTAATGTGTTATAGGTGTGTAAATACACCACTTGGTGATTTTAGCCTGTTATTGGGTGGTTACCAAGCAATATGATGACATCATAATATGTGATTACTCAAAAGAAGGTTTTTTGGAAGGATGGCGCTTTGCTTTTGCTTTTTTTTCTTGATTATTACAAAGTATTATCATTAAGGTTGTTTAAAAGTACACGTTCTTCTCATAAAGTCTTACTCTAATACTTTAATTCTACAAAATAAATTTTGAATGGGTTGTGCGTCAGGTTTGGCATTTCTACATGAGCCTCTGGACTGCAGCTGAAGTGGCTTCTGTAAAATGGGCTTCCATTGTGTTTGTTGTTGTTATATTGAACTTGGGGACACATGTAAAGGTAAATAAATACAATTTTAGCTTAGTAAGTTCTGTAAAAACATATACTTCTGTCTCTCTGTGTCCTGAGATGAGATGAGCTCAAAATAGTGACAAAGTGAGTGAATTTGTATCAAAAATGAATGGCGAATATGCTTTCAGCATGTGTCTCTGGACTAAATCAATGCATTTGTGTGTTGTGACACCAGTCTGCATGACAATGGAAAAACTTTGGTTCAGAACAAGCAGAATTTCCAATGGAGCACCAGATGGGCAGCACAACAAACACAGTCACATGTGTGAACTGCAAGAGCCTGTTTGGCCTTACTGATATATTATCAAACATCATGCACTATTAATGCATTAACTTTTTTGTCACATGAGAGCAATCGTATAATGGTGTCAGTGGACTATTTATTTAATTAACATATATAATCTCCAGTGGTCAATCCACCAGACACACATTACACAAGCACTAAAAACAAGTTTTGTTTTGAGGTTCTCAAGAGTGTTCGTCATTTTGTATAGATATTATGTTGGGATAGCTAGTTAAAATCATGGTAAATCAGTCTGATATAATTTAGTAAGTTACAACATCTCTGGACAAAGGACACTTCAATAGATGCGGGAAACCAACCTCTGCTGCCAAATTACTTCTCCGGGTCCACAAAACACATGTATGACTGGTTGAGCAAACCGCCACACATCCTCAAATATTCTTGAGAGGATAAAAAGCTGGACCAGCGTTCTATGACCAAGATGAAAACTACATTGTTCCTCCTGTATTCGGGGTTCAAGTAACTGGCAAACATTCCTCTCCAGTACCCTGGCATAGCTCTTCCCAGGGAGGTTGAGGAGTGTGATTCCCCTGTAGATGGAGCACACACTCTTGTCTCCCTTCTTAAAGATGGGGACCACTACCCAGTCTGCCACTGCCATTGCCACAGCTATCACAACTGCAGTCTTCTACTCTTTGTCTGGTTGGTTGGCCAGCAGCTGCTTCTCTATCTGAAACTTGACTTTACACATAGAGATGTAAATGCTTTGTGATACCTTTTCTTGTCTTGACATCAGTCACATCTGTGTCCTCCTGTGGCCACTTTATTATTCCAGCCGGTTGAGCATATGTATTGATGGCTTAAATCTTATTTGTAGGGTTTTTACACACAAAATGCAATCATTTGATCACACATATCTAGTCCGAATGACAGTGTCTCAGTGTAGATCCTGGTGGATCAGTCAGTCAATGTCTAGCTGACTCCTGGCATACAGCTTGCTAAAAAAAAAACTCCCTCTCACCCCCTCTGGTGGGGTATGGTATGTTTATTTTCCTTAACCTGTAAGTTGCCAGCGATAAAAGCTTCATTTTAAGGTCAGCTTTGCTTCCCAAGTCCTGAATTCTGGGTCCTAATACTGCCTGTCACATGGTTTTTCAGTAAATAACTAAGGACACATAACATTCCTCCACATGTTCAGGTTCCAGTGCATATGTTGCCAACACCAGTGCAAGCAGGCCTGCCAGTGAAGGGCAGATATGATAGGCATCCTTTCAGCCCTATGAGACTGAGATTGGCTGTGTCCAGTCTGTTCCAGGATGTCTGTCCATGTCAATGCGGGTGCTGGTAATCAGCCACAGAAGCTGAAAATAAGAGTCAACAGCAGAAGCTGTTTGGCCTTGGCAGAGAAGATTAGTGCAACCTACATGCTCAACTTTGCTACTCAACCCACAAATACATTTTCCTTACAAATGTGGCACCACTTAAGAAGAAATAAACAGTCTTTCCCACAGTATAAGATTTATTGCCAAGATGCATCGTTACAACAAATAGATAATTGACCAAACATAAATTTCCTTATCTTTCCTACTTTTTTGTGCTAAGTATATTTCCTCTTCTAATCTAAATAGGTGGCTGTCTACAAGCTTCCTAAAGCTCTTGAAAGATTTCAGCTCAGCTCCTTTGCTTTACATATTTCATGCTAGATGCATTTTCTTTTCAGTACACTCTTATAGGAGCCAGGATAATCTGGACCTCCTTCTGTGTTTCATTCTCTAACTTTGTCATTCCTAACACTGTGACACACAGAAGAGGAAACATACAGTTAACCTCGTACTCATTCATATTTGGCGTAACATAATTCCTTTTGGTACACCTACATCACACTTTGAGATTATTAAAGGGTCATACAATATCACATTTGGGTTCAGTGCCCAGAACTGACAAGGCTTTGAAGGATTAGAAAAAGGGAACTAAGATGACGTGGCAGCAGGCATGTGTTTTGATCAGTGGGTGAATACACAGTAGAATGTATAGTACTGGAACAGTAATAGTGTTGTGTATGTACTCCAATTCTTTAGAAATGAACTGACAAAGCAGTCTTTACCTGAAAAAAAACTGCAAATCAATCAGACTAGAAAAGTGGGATTCACATGGAATGGTTTCCTTAAAAACAAAGAGAAATTATATTTAAAACTTCTTAAATATTTTAAAACCTTAAACATTCTCAGAATGTGTATACTTTTAGTATACACATTCTTTAGTACTTTAGTACTTTTTTTTTTGTAGAAACCTATTAAACCTGACAGAGGACCATTAGTAGGTATTATGCACTCCTACAAATTAAAGAATATTATTTGCATTTACTACATGTTTAAAAACAAAGCAGATGGGAGGCAAAATGTATTTATAGAAAAAAAAAACGTTTGTTATTCTGTTGTCTAAATAGAATTAGGCTTCTCTGAAAGAATGTGAAAAAGAGAATTTGTCCTTGTCACACCTAACCATAGATAACGCACATGAATGACACAACAGACACACAAATGCCCGAAACCTTACAAAGCCTTGCAATATCCAAGCAGGCTTCAGGGTGTTTCTGTGAAAGCTGTTCTGATCTGTCCTTCTTTTCCAGCACCTCTGGCAGGAACACCTGCCATACTACATTCAGGTCCATCAAAAAGGTACACACATATACACTAATGGAGATACACACATTTCCTTTCAGACATGGTCACAAGGCTGAGTCAGTCGTTTACCTTGAAGTTTTATAGCACATTGCTGTTTCAAAGAGACTGAGAAGGTAGGTGTTCATTCATAGAGAGACTGTTGAGGGATGTTGCAAGAACAAACATGTTTTTAATATATTTTAAGATTTTAATTGTAATTACAGTTGTAAAACATTACAAATGTACTTACTGTTATTTGTCAGTTGTAGTTACTCCTAGGGAAAAGACCATAAGCTTATTGCTATGCAGTGCAGTCTAGAGTAACAATGGAGCTTATTCCTGTGCTGCTACGATTAGTGTCTCTGTGCTGTCTTGCAATCCAGCTTTGTCCAGCCTCAGCCACTGGTAGAATTTGGTTCCTGGGTCTGATGGTTCCCATCCTTACTCCTCTTCCTTCTCAGGTTTCTGGTACCTGAGCTATTCACTGAGCACATGATCGGTTGTGGCCATCTTCCTGATATATATATACATCTTATCTTGTTTAAAACTATTAAGCTTCAAACCTAATATACTTTACCTATTTTGAACTATAGTTTTTTGACCTGTGACTCAGTGATTCTGTCCATGTAAACGATCCTAAAAAACGTCATTTTAAAATATCTCAGTAATGTTTGGGTACTTGATATCAGCTTCAGTTTTATGTGAGATCACGCTCTATGCCCAAAATGAAAAACCTAGCACAAACATCATTCTATTATATTAAAACACAATTAAACTCAGTTTTTGCTTCAGCTAATTGCAAAGTAATAACTGCTGACAAATATGAAAAGCTGTCCCTACTGCTGTGTGCTTGCATGTTCATTCTAGACCTGCAGTTCAGAGAGGAAACATAACAAATTTAAGCAACAACAGGAGGCCTGTCAGTAATTGTGTGTTTATGTTTTATATGAAAGCTCAGTGTGATGCAAATGTGTGGGAATACATGCATCTGTGTAAATAGAACATGCTGTGTCAGACAGAAAATAACTTTTTATTTTGTGTGTGGATGTGTGTGCGTTACAATGGGTATATGAGGTCATGTAAATGCCCAGCTTGAAGCCAGCATGTTTTGAACCCACATGTCAAAAGCTTTCATACTGCACTATTGGATGAGGTGTGTCCTGCGTTGTTAGTACTTCACTACAGTACATACACACATGGTAGGCAAATTTGGAAGTATATTGGTGCCTTGTAAATAGATGGGGTATTTACACTATATCTTGCTTTTTTGGGGCCTTTTTTCAAGAGTGACAGTGTAGAGAGACGGGAAAGTGGAGGGAGAGAGAGAAAGACATGCAGTGCACCGGCCATATGGCATATGTTCACATGCTCATCCTACTGAGCCAAACCAACGCCCTAGCTCGCTTTGCAAAAAGAATTGGAACTGCACTAATTTGGGGCAGACACAGAATTAAGAGAGGTTTAAGGGAGGGGGTCTACCTACCTACTGATCAGTCATAATTCCAGCTGACGTGAATAACACTGATTATCTTTTCATCATGCATTGCAGTTTGTTGTGTATGGGGCTGCATAGTCAGGGTGCCCATGCTATCTACCCTATCTACCACCAAAAGCACCAAAACTGGGCATGTGACTATTAGAACTAGACCACTGAGCAGTGGAAGAAGTTGGCATGGCCTGAAGAATCACAGTTTCCTTATATTATGTCTTGTAGTCTGTAATTTACTGTCTACATAGATATTATTCTGATGACATGATAGTTCTGCATCTGGAAAGTGACTTTTTCAGTCACTGTAGAACTTTAACTTGAAATCCAACTCCAGTCTTCCAGTATTATTACATTGTTTGGTCAATCAACCTATCATCCTACTGGAAAGTCAAATACATAGCCCAAACTATGATTTATTTTACAGACAAGAAAAAGCAAGATACTCAGCAGGTAGATTAACATCAAAAACCAGAGATTAACAATAAAAAAAATGTAAGTATGCAAATAAAGCAATGGCAAAAAAGGAAAATCCCATTTTAAATGCAAATGACCCACACCTAAGCAAATACAAACACATTTAAACAGAACACGAAAAATGATCTTCACATTTAAAAACATACACAAACACAAAATCTAGGTATCCCACCTGCTGTGTCAGAGAAATTATATCTTAGAAGAGGAGGCGTGCTCACTGGTGTGTGTTTATGTTCACTCAACATTCCACCTATCCATCTATCAGCCCATCCTTTAATCCATCCCTTTAATGATCTGTGAAGACAAGGATTGTCAGGAGGAGGGGAAGAGAAAGGAAAAAAAGGAAGGTTGACTTAGATGATAACCCCCAGTAAGGGGCTCATTCCTTTAAAGTCCTGCAAAATAACATTTAAAAAAAAATAAAGAATGAAATGTAAAAATAAATTCAAACTCCACTTTCAGTATTAAGAGAAATCTCTTATATGGATTGATGTTGTTACTAAACTCAATTTTAATCACTCTGTATCTTGTAAAATATGTAAATGGGCTTGGTGTAGGCGGTGAAAAATAATGTCTTCAATTTGTCTCTAAATTCTCTACAAAATAAAACATTTTGGCAAAATAGAGTAGAATCAATTTTTTCCACAATGGAATTTTTCACTTGTGGTACTTCAAGCTTAAAAAGCTGATAGATGAAAGAGGTAGATAGATTTATGACACATATACAGAAAAGGGTCATTAACAAACAGCTATAGGTCATTACCAGCAATGCTGCATCACGGAAAGGCAGGTTTACTGACAAGGTTAATGTCATCATTAACACTGTGCTGTTGATCTCTGCAACTGTATAGAGTGATACCACTTTTTATTACTTCTTTTTAGTACTTTGTATAACTTCTTTATTTAAATATTTTATTTATAGATACATTAAGCTTAATTTTAATCCTTGGGCATGTGCGTGCATGTGTGTGTGTGCACTTGCATGCGTGAAATGGCAGCACAGTACACACGCATACTCTTAAGCTATCAAAACTAGGAAGTTTACAAGTCATTAGCCATGTGTCATCAGACAGTTTGGCTGAATAAGCCACTGATATAATTTATATTTCAATCCATCTTTATTTCCCACAAACACATGCTGAGTATCAGGACTGTTAAATAGTTGACAAATAACAGAGCTGTGGAATCAGTTTAGACAGCAGGGTAAATAAGGAATGCTGGATAAAATGATTCCTGCTGTGTTTGAGATTGTGCAGTGAATGTATTATTTTGTATTCTTGTCTGTAACTATCTCACTATTTAGGTTTTCGTTTCATTTTTATTGTTTCTTTTCCACTTTCCTTTTTGGTGTCTAACATATGTGCATGGTACATTTTATTCTATATGCTTTCCAGTTACTAATGTTGTGAGATCCTGCTGTTGTTGCAGTTTTAGCTGTAGTGAAGGCATCAAACCTTACAGATTACAAAAGTCTAAACTAAAAAATCTCTAACAGTTTCGTATGTTGTTTTTTTTTTTTTTTACATTAAACCCAAGTAATACATTTGAGTACTCAGTTTTTTTGTTATAACGGGTAATGTTATTTAGTTACTTTTCAGATAAGATTTATACTCTAACCCTTAGTTTGTACTAGGGTGATTGTTAAAAACTGTCTGTCTGCTACTAAGGAGCTGCACTTTATATTCGGAAGAAGCACAATCAAGCGACATCCAAATCTATAGCACTTATGGCCTGCTGATGAGGGGATAGATGCTATGGTTCACTTTTAGCCATACTAAAGCTTTCACTCCGAAGAAAATAACCAAGATTGGATAAGATGCTACCAAAATCAACCTGCTATGCAATACGGTTAAATTGGTACATGCAGAGGTAAATGTACAGTCAACTGCTGTTACTTGGTATGGAGTTGAGAGGACCAAATGCAAGATGCAGAAACAGTGGAATGAAATCAAAAGGATAATTCATTCCAAAATAAAACAGAAACCAAACAAGAAGAACACAAAATGAAATCAGGGCCACACATCAGGGAACATCAACAGATAGCTTGACACATGGGAGACAAGACTATAAAAGTTTTTAGAACTGACTACAGAAGAACAAAATGTGGATTTAATTAATTAGCAAAAGGTGAAAACAATTTGGGTAATCAGGGGAACACAGACAAGAAGTACAACAAACACAGTGGATGAAAGAAACTAACCTTGAAATTAAAACATGAACCCCCCCCCACAAAAACAAGATATCACATTAACATGAAAAAAGTAGACAGGGAAACATGTGCTAAAAGACACAGGTGCCAGAAAGAGGAATCAATATGAAAATACTGCAGGAACATTAGATACAATGACAAATGAACTCACAACAAGACTGAAGCCCAATAAAACACAAATTGCATGAAATGAAATTAAAGCAGGGACAAAGAGATGCTATTTGTAGACCATCAACCTGTTCACATTTCAAATCAATCTTCCCCATTCAACAACACACCTACCAAGGAGAAAAAACTCCAGCATTGCATTAAAACGTGATATTAAGACTTCAGCAACCAAAGTTAAAATCTAGCAGGGTTGCAATCTTCTTACATGTCTCTCTGTACCTTCCCTGCAGCTTCAACCCCACAGAGACTGTGTGTGCTCCAAGACCTGTCCAGGTGATCTGTTCAAGTGTACCCTGCCTGGAATAGCTGGAGTAGGCTCCAGCCCCTCCAATAAGGATAAGAAGATGGATGGATTCTTCATGTGTTACTTTTTTCAATGCCGTGTGCCAGGAGAATGCAAAGCAGCTACCTAATAAACAGTACTGCAGTCTCACTGTGTATAATGCTTGATACTTTCCCTCTGAAAAAGACAGCGACAATTTCAGAGAAGTTTGATACCCTGGTGCAGCTAATTTACAACCAGGAGACTGGAGACATAATGGTATTTTTCATAATATAGACCTTTAAAAGCCCTCTTACACCTTACAATTTGTTATTGATGTGGGAAAATAGAAAGAACCACCCTTTTCACCACTGCAGCCAGGCTAACAAAGAGTCAGAGTTATATATATATATATATATATTGCAAAATCACAGAGAGGAGTCACTGGATGCTGAGGTGCATAATGTGCAGAGGTAGCCAACTGGAGAGTCAATCACTAAAGAACTCTGAACTTCATGTGGCCTTCAGAATAGCTCAAGAAGAGTGTGTATGGAGCTTCATGGATTTCTATGGCTGCTTCCAAATGCAATGTAAAGTGTCGGATGCAGTGGTGTAAAACAAGCCACCACTAGAGCAGTGGAGATGTGATCTCTGGCTTGACGAATCACGTTTTTCTGTCTGGCAATCTGATGGAAGGGTTTGGGTTTGGCAGTTGCCAGGAGAATGGTATTATGGTACTTGCCTGATTGCAGTGTGACAAGTGCAGAGTTTGGTGGAGGGGGGATTATCGTGAGGGGGTGTTTTTCAAGAGTCGGACTCGCCCTCTTAGTTTCAGTGAAAAGAACTCTTAATGTTTTGCATAAAAGACATGTAATGAATGCGTCACTTGTAAGAAAAAACACTTCAAAAAAGCTTATTTTGCCCTTTCTGCTTCATTGGTACAAACACCTGTCTAGATTAAAATACAATTTTTACTTCATCATGATATTTGCATATTCTCCATTATGCATAACCATGTAATTCTAATGAAAAGACACAATCTGTCTCCAACAGTAAGCAAATATAAAGTATGAATCATGCATCTGAATCCTGTTCAAATTATAACAAGGGTAGGGAAGAGACTTAACATAATGGAAGTGTTTTAGACATTGTGGGTAAATGCAAAACTGATTCCTCACATTATCACACATTAGTCCTGCTCCTTCCTTGAAAATGTTCCACAACCTCATCTCAGCATCTAAAAATTTCTCTCCAGCTTTCCACTCCACTTTGATTTTTCATTCTGTATCCCCATATCAAATTTTCTTTCTTCTTGGCCTTCTTTTTCTCTAAACCACCTTGTTGACTGCAGTTCCTCCTGTTCACCTTCGTCCTTTTTTCATCACATTCCTCTCTCTGCTCTCTTTTTTCTTCCCCACAATTTCACAATCCTCCAATATGAATGAGTAACCTGGATTCAGTTCTCATCCTCAGGCTACTCTCTGGGATGGTATTTATATGTCAAAACTGGAGCACACACATAAATACAGCAGCTGAGTATGCACACCGCAGCTTTTGATTTTGCAGTTCCAACACAATATCATACACAGAGAGGTGCCCGAATGCAGAAAAAAATATTCCTTTTCCTCATTTTTTTTGTGCACTATTATTGTGGAAAGAAACTGAGACAGTAAGTACTCGAGTGAATCACTAGCCCTGCAAAATAGGGGACTGAAATAGAAGTTTAAAAGGTTACAGGACCAGTGGAACCACACACGTAGGCTAACTTCTGGGAGATTGATTTAGGGCTGAATTTGTATACATTGACTGCTTGCTGATGAGGCAAAATAGTGTGGATTGTATTACATTTGAGATATGAAATCTTCCTTACAGCATTGCACTGTGACACACTTTATCAATATGTCTTGTTTTACCATTCAGAACTTGGGACTACTTAAAATCAGTTGTCTTTAAAGATTACATTTCAAGTAAAGAAAAACAGGGACACATCAACATTTGTGAAATGGATGGATTAGATGTCACGTGAGGTAGAGGGGACTCAGGCGCAGACTGGGATTCTCAGTTCAAAAAACACATTTTATTTACACACTCACCAGGTGCAAAGTATATACAGTGGGGGAAATCCAGGGATCCAAGGGTCCAAAAGGGAAAGTCCAGGAAAGGGAAGGCTCTCTCACACTCATACTCCACTTCCTCACTCCAACTCACACACGTCCCAAGCAGTGGGTAGGTCACAGGTCCAGGAAAACTGCACAGAGGAGAGGGTAGTTACACGAAGTCACAAACTAACACTAAGCAAATGTTTCACGAGGGCTAGGGTAGATCACTAACGTGTCTCGCACAATCATCCAGCGGTGAGAGGATCTGCGTCCCGGTCTTAAATGGCAATCACACAGCAGCGTAATGGGAAACAGGTGCGTGGGCCAAAAGAG
>VUQG01014323.1:55077-66252 GCA_015106755.1 Etia nguti | reverse complement strand
CCTACGCACTGCTCCCCAGGTGCCCAATGGCTGCCCACTGCTTCACTGACTGAATGGGTTAAATGCAGAGAGGAATTTACCCACGGGGATCAATAAAGTATAAGTAAGTAGATTAAATTTTAATCTCTGCTGAAACCAACTCAGTTTTACACCAAAACCAACTATCACAGCCAAAACAAAGTCTTTTTCACGTGTGGTAAGGGGACTCAGGCGCAGACCGGGATTCTCAGTTCAAACACAAATTTATTTACACAGTCACCAGGTGCACAGTATATACAGTGGGGGAAATCCAGGGATCCAAGGGTCCAAAAGGGGAAGTCCAGGAAAGGGAAGAGTCTCTCACACTCGTACTCCACTTTCTCACTACAGCTCAAGCACGTCCCAAGCAGTGGGTAGGTCACAGGTCCGGGAAACTGCACACAGGAGAGGGTGGTTACACAAAATCAGAAACTAACAGTAATCGAATGTTCATGAGGGCTAGGGTGGATCACCAACGTGTCATCCAGCGGTGAGAGGATCCGCGTCCCGGTCTTAAATGGCAAACACACAGCAGCGTAATGGGAAACAGGTGCGTGGGCCAAAAGAGGAAACCCACAGTGAGCTCCGCCCAGGCAGAGCGACGAGGGAGGGAGAGCAAAACAATAAACACATGTAGCCTTGCAGGGCCAGCCGGGCAGGCACAGGGACCATGACATTAGGTACCAATAGTTTTACAATATGTAGTTGCTGCTATTGAAGCAAAGGTGATCTAGTAAGTAAGATCCAGTTTTCACAGTCATTGTCTAACCTAGAAAAGATTTGGGATAGCTCTTTGGCAGTTATATTTTCATTGTAGTTGGGATGTCTTCTAACCCCCATGATTTGGTCTACCTGAACAAGCTATACAAAAGCTATACAGCTACTGTACACCAATGAGCCGTACAATTACAACCATTATCAGGTCAAGGAAATTCAAAAGCACCATCCACCTAAACAGTGTTGTAGACTTAAGGTCACTCCCTGACAGCAGGATTCTTCCCCATACACTTGGCACACTGGAACATTGTTTAGGAAGTGCTCCAGGAACACGGCAAAGAGCCCAAGCCATTGATCTGACCTCTATACTTTTCAGATACCAACCCAAACTATCAACCGAGGAACCATCCCAAAACCCACAGAAACCAAGCTAACATCCCAGTGTCAGGCACTACATGACAGTTACTATACACATTATCCTATGGGTTATTGTACCATGCAGCTTCTTGCAACATGGGAAGGCCTTGTGGCACCTCTTAAAATAAAGAAAGTCTTTTTTTTTGTTGTCCACCTGATGTATGTCTGATACTACACATACACCTGCATTATTATAAATAAAATGAACTATTCTGGCATTATGACAGTGTATAACAGTAAGTTAGTAAAACTAGTATAAAATCCAACTATTTGGGATGCCTTTTAGGATTTTAGTCTATCATCTTCAAGCAGTTTCAGTGTTCAAGAACCATGACACAAACCTGAATAAGCAGAAAAAAATGCATGGGTGGTATCTTCAAGTCTTTATTGTAACGACCTTTACCAAAGACCTTACAAAATGTGCAGGATGGAAATTCGACCAAACAAACAAATACTATTTGTCTTCTTAAGGATTCCTCGAGACATGTATGAATGGAAAAAAGAATTAAAGGACAAGCGTGGAAGACAGCAAGAGGAGAAAAATTGAGAACATTCCTTTATGACATTTTTCTTTTGCCAGCCCACAGTGAAGACAAATGAAGAAAGAAAGTGAAACGAATCATTCTCCCTGCAAGAACCTGCAGTAAAGTGTATTGGAGAGAGCAAGCAACAGAAAGAATGATTCAGAGAGAGACTATTATTCATAATGTTTTTATCCATACACTCTCAAAGGGAGGAATTGAAAACCAGGAGGGGGGAACGTTGATAGGAAGATGCAATTCCTCCTACTTTCATTATCTTGGCAGGACCATTAGGGCAGTTTAAAAAAGAAAAGCTGACAAGTCATAGTTTAAATCCTTTGAACAACCAGTGTGTGAGTGTACAAGTGTACAAAAACTGAACAACTAACTTGTTAGTGCTGGGTGTGTTGGATAAAGGATAAACATGGCACTATACTGTGTTCATGGTTTAGATACAGGATATATATTTAGTTTTTACAGCCATGAGTGAATGCTGACCTTAAAAGTTTCAAATCAGCAAACTGACCTTTAATTTCAGAGCAGCGGTCCCCAACCCCCGGGCCGGTACCGGTCCGTGAGTCGTTTGGTACCGGGCAGCGGGAGTTGAGGCTCGAGTGTGAAATTGATGGTTTTCAGGGTTTTTATCGGTTTTTATCGTTATTTTTTTATAGTTATCTCGGTTTCCCTGGGTCTTTTCCTGTGTGTTATGAATAAATCTTCTTTTTTTTGGTACCGGTACTGGTTTTATTTTGTTGTATTTATCCGCGACACCTTAAAGGCCGGTCCGTGAAAATATTGTCGGACATAAACCGGTCCATGGCGCAAAAAAGGTTGGGGACCACTGCTGTAGAGTGTTCTAGACTATTGTAACGTTATTACTTTCTAAGAATACTGTTTTGTTTTAAAATGTTTATTTTATATGCAGGTTGAAGTCTGTTTAAGTTCATTTTCAGCATGAAAGTAGGATATATCCTATGTCAAATATTCATAGTCCGGGCAGACAGCCACTGCTGTTTAAGTACAAAGCTTTTAAGAAAAATTTCCATGCACTAAAGAGGGTGGAAATTAAGCGGGATTACAGAGTAAGGGGAGGTGGAACAGATAAAAATACATGAGCAGAGGAGGAAGAAAGGAATTCAGTAATACTATATACAGAGGGCAAAACAGAAAGCTAGAAGGAGAGTAGGGATACAGCAAAAAAAGAAGAGCTGTAGATGAAAAGGCAACAAGATGAGATAATGTGAAGTGTAAGACACAGATTTTTTTAGCGATATTTTTCTTAAAGACAAGTGCACAGACACTTAGTTGAACAAATAAATGTTTTGATTTTTAAAAAATGATAGATTAAAAAAGAACAGAAAAAACAAAGTCAGAATATGAGAGAGAAGTGAGAGTAGCAGAAAGAAGAGTTAAAAGCAAGAGGCAGGGAAGCAGGTTGTCGTTAAGCTCTACTTTGATTTGACAGTTCTATTATGAAGAAAGAAGAGCAGTAGAAAAGTGGAATTTGAGCAAATCACTCTTTTCTTTTCCTATCCACTTGTCTTGCACACTTTTCTCCATTTCCTCTTCCTTCTCTTTCTTTATTTCTCTCCTCTACTAAGCTCTCTTTTCTTAGTCTTTTTCACCATCTCTATTGCTCCCATGTGCTGATCGCCTAAACGAAAAAGGAGAGCTTCTATGCTCTTTGCCTTATGCATGACTACATTTTATCTTTCAATTACCAGTAATCCCTCTCGTCTCTCGCCCTTCACATTTTTGTTTGTTTGTTTGTTTCTCCAGTCAGTATTGAAATAAGAGAAGTTAAGTGACACTTTTTCAAAGAATCAAGAAGATACTCCAAATAAATTCATTGCCTGTTGTACTGATATGATAAAAATATTACTGATAGTTTTCATTTTAGGTCTTTGGAAGTGCCAGTGTCTGTAGTGTATACATGATTCCCCTCAATAATACCTCCTAAGAAATCTGCAGTGTTCTACCTCTTGCTTATTTGCTTTTGTCATTTCGAACACCAACTTCTCTCCCCCCTTTGGGTCACTTTCTAGTTCATTTTCAATCAGTTTTAAAGTTTCAATCTCCTTGTGCTTCAGTGACTCTAAAACTGCTTTTTTGGGTTAATTTCTCTGTTCAAACCCAGTTCTTCAGTGTTTCGCACTGTTCTGATCTTGTTCTTGATAAGACTAAGTACTTGTACTTGACCAAGCTATTTTATAACTCATAGCCTATTTCATACTTTAGCTGTTAACCCATTTTACATTGACTGGATAATAATCTACCACATAAACATTATGCATCTGAAAATGACTTCTCTTCTCTTTTTGTACTGCTTTTGGAAATATGACAAGCAACCATTAAAAAATAACTTCAGACTCCACACTACATAGACCACTACTTAGAGTTATTGTAAAAATATGATCATTAGGATGTTTATTCCTGCAGTTTTACAAAATAAACTTCAAATAACCTCAAAGGTTTAAAAGCATACAATCAAAGCAAAGCCAAACACAGGGGACACCGTTTGCCACTCAGTGGACAGATTTATTATTTCTATCTCTCAAGTACACCGCAAATTCATGTGGAGCTACTATAAGTAGTGAAGCAATTTTCACGACCATTTATTAGACTAAAAATGTACAGGTCTTTTGATACAACTTTTAAATGTTTAACCATTTTGTTTTCAGCAGTAAAGTCTCTGCCAGATAACTAATATTATGGCTAATGGAATTTTGTGAGTGGGAAAGTTTAAAGTGAGTTTTGCCTTTGGTTATGTATATTTTCTGTATCTTGGTATTGACACAAAATACTGATGAAAATATCATCAATAATATTGATGATATTTGCCCTAATTATGAATGATTTGTAAAGGCCATAAGCAGCTTGATGGTAAAAATACAATAAGACCTTAGAGACCTTCAGAAGCATTCATGCTGAGTAAAATTTCAATACTGCCATGGCTGATGCGTGAAAGCACCATTTTGTGTAATGGGGAGACACAGGTGGCATCTGATAAAAATGAACTGTCCTATGCCCTGGGATAAGAGCACATTGTGTGTTCAGTAAACCTTTGGGTGCTTTCACGTAGAGATCCAATTTAACAAACGTCCTTTTGTTTTCTCTAAACCATGCCGTGCTCTTTACCTTTGTCTTTCAAGGTCTTTTGTTCTCCGTATCGATATCACTTTATATTTTTTCAGTTCTGCCCTATCTTCTCCATTTTTTGCAAATGAACTATCCATTTCCTTACCTTTCCCAACCTTCTCCTCCTCAGCTGACTCCTGAGGAGAGGGAGAGGCGTTTTCACTCTTGTGAATATTTCTATTGCAGGTCTTCAGATAATTTCCTTGCAACCTGTCGTATTCAGCCAAAAGACTGTGCCCGCCGATAGCTTCGGAAATATGTGTGAGCAGCTTCTTGACAAATTCAAAATCCTGTCTATTATTACTTTATTGCTTTCTTCTTTTGCTGCCTCACTCCTGCTGAACAAAAGTATGATGTTGGAGAGCAAGAACTATTAGCAGTAAAACTATCTCTACAAGAGCGGCATTTGGACAGATCACAAAAACTTAACCTACCTGAGAACCACCAAGAGGCTTAGTTAATTATAGAACGTGCCAGACCCAGATACCGACTAACTAAGTCATTGATACGTTCCTACCTCCGCTCACTCTGCCGTCATTCACTGGGCTCACACCGCCAGGTTCACTTGCCACCCTGGAGTGAGCAGAAGAGCTATTAAGGACTATGTAGCAGCATGTTCCATCTGTGCAGTAGTAGCATAGTAAAAGTAACTCCCAACGACACTCAAGTTTGCTCCAACCACGCTGCATATGTTCTGGTCCCACATAGCTTTGAACTTCCTCCGGTAAGACCGTAATGCTCTCCATAATATACAGATTCTCAATATCTGCAAATTTCATTGTCCTAGAGAAATTACCCACTGCTACCAAAACCACTCAACTACTCACTGATCATGTTTTCGGGTCCATGGTATACCTCTGGAGATTGTTTCGGAAGTTTGGAAGTCCTTTCGCACAGTGTTGATAGCCAGGGTCAACCTCAGTTTCAGATTCCACACCAATGGCCTGAGTGAGAGGCTCATCCAAGAGCTAGAGTCAGCCCTCTGCTGTTTTACTACTACTTAAAATCCGGCTACAAGGTCTTCACAACTCCCATGGGTAGAGTATGCACATAATTCACTCACCTCATCTGCTACTTGTCTCTCGCCCTTCTGTTCCCTGAGGTGGATCTCTCTGACTTGTCCATCCAACACCACCTGCAATGTAGTCGACGCATTTGGGCCTGGACTCGGGAGTCCCTCCTCTGGACCATGAATTAACAGCGCCACTATGTAGATTGCCTTCTGAACGGCTGCTCCCAGCTATGAACCTGGACAAAAGGCATGGCTAGCAGCTAAGGACATTCCTCTGAAGGCCCTCTCTCGTAAGCTAGCTCCCCATTTCATCTGCCCTTACAAGATCAAGGCTGTCATCAGCCGTTCAGCTGTCAGAATCAAGCTTCCAGCATCCATGCACATCCACCCCATGTTCCACATCTCCCAGGTCAAGCCCGTCCACAACAGTGCATTCACCAAAAAATCATAAGAAATTATCTCAGTGTAGAGGGGGTGTCAAGAAGTCATTCTTAAGTAATGGAAACAGAGCAATATTGCCTAAACCTAAGGATATTGAAATTCAGTGGGAACAGGTCTTAGGTAGTGTTGGGGAACAAAATTGATGGACTAATGAATGTAAAAAGGTGGAGTTAGATTCTGATGCACCATAAAATGCTAATGCCTGGAAAACATCTAATTATCAATGGATTCATGTTTCACCATGGCAATTATCCCAAACACACTGCCGATAAAGTCAAAGCATACCTGCATAGAAAAATACACAATGAAACACTATCAGTCATGGATTGGTCTACCCAGAGCTCAGACCTTAACATTATTGAAGCACTCTTCAATATTACTGCAGACTTCTTAAAGAACTCACAAGAAAACTTGCCTAAGAGTTTTCAGGTTGTGTTGAAGAAGTATAAGTTATTTTTCTTCTAGAACTTTCACAAGATCTAGAAGAAGACCCAAACTCACCCTCATATGAGAGGAAATTGGTTAGGATTTTGAGGAACAACCCAGGAACCACCAAGACCAAAGGACTGCTGGAACACCAGTGTTACTGTCAACAGTGAAGGGAGTTTCACATTACCATGGACTAAAGAAGTTTCTGACACCTTCAAACTGAGACTAGCCACAATGACAAAAGGCATGTTTGGAAGAGTAAAGGTGAGGCTTTCAAACCCAAGAACACTGTACCAGCTGTCAAGCGTTGTGGTAGTAGTAGCATCATGCTGTGAGGCTGGTCAGTGATACCAGTACATTCCACAATGAGGATGGAGTGATGTATTTAAAGTTCAAATTAAAAGCCATAAATTACCTTAACATTTATGCCCGTGATGAGTGTATGTCAAGTTCTGACCACAATTTAATTTCCCATTTACCTACTAAAAGATAAAGAAATAAGGGTTGGCTCAAGACTTTTGCACAATATGTATATTGGTCTTTTGCAACCTTAATAAGAGCTACATCAAGGAACTTAAAGTACAGCAGTTGTTCATTCTGTCTCACTCCTGCTAGTTAGTTATGGGAATCCTCTTGTGCATAATTTATGTGTAATGCAAAAGTATCTGTAAGGAAGTTCACTGCCTGAAGTAGATTGCCTGAAACTCTGTGAAATATAGAGTTAACTGAAGAGGGCATGGACAAACTATGGCACCACTCCAAAAGTTAGCACAATAGTTTTACATCACTAAATGAATGTCCTAATTCATTTTAGCATGCGACATGTCTAAATGGTGTACATTCAGATCATATAATAATAAAAGAAATACCTTTAATATACCTATTAATATAATTTTAAGGTGCAAGGTAAGCATTACATAACTGTACGAAGATAGCTGATGGTATGTGGAGGGTGTATAATAAAGGCCAACTTGAAAAGATGACATGTTGCATAGATAATTACAAGGTAGGAATCCAAACTATTGCAGCTATTCACTGCAGGTGTCTTTGTGAAGAATGTGGGTGTGCATATCTGTGTGTGTGTGTGTGTGTGTGTGTGTGTGTGTGTGTGTGTGTGTGTGTGTGTGTGTGTGTGTGTGTGTGTGTGTGTGTTGCATAAGATCTCATCCTAATTAAGACATGTACCATCTCATTTTAACATCGTCCACGATGTCCACGGACATCCACAGGCAACATTGCGAATGCAGTCAGCATCGTGTGTGTGTGTGTGTGTCAAGGATGGTGTCTGTATGGTTGACGATGCTGGAATAAATGTAAAGAGACTAAGAGCCTAATATAGCGACGACAGAGAATCGTGCTGGTTTGCTGCATGTGTTCGTGTATTATTTAATCAGATGCATGTGCAGCAACTGTGCATCTGCTTGCATGCATGCATGCGTGTGAGGCAGATTCCCTGTAAGTTTTTAGCAACCTAAAGCAAGCTGAAATGTAAGACAGAAGCAGCGAACAAAGTGTTAGGGGGTGATGTAGGAAACAGCTTGAAAAAAAGCGGAGCACATAAAAGTCTTTCTCAGCAACAGCAGTGGCAGCAAACAGAACTAGGCCGACAGTAGTGACTGTGACAGTACACACCAACCCACATACAGCTGAGCTAAACTGTACTGCACAGATGGGACACGAATCTCAGTATGTCTTGTTGAGCCTGGAGATTTGCTCCCTGCTATTAATAGGCTAAACAGGAAAACTACTCAGTTGCACTTTACCCTCAGCCCTCCCCAACTGATCTACTACAGACGTCTCTATAACCAACGGTTCGGGTGGTTGGCACCGAGCGGCTCCCAGGAGGACTGCGTCATGAATACAAATCAGGAGCACACACACTCAGGGGTTCAAGAGTTTTAGTCAAATAGCAATATGACAGAACGAGGTTTTCCTCACACAATCAATTTAAACTTTAGAGCGATTTGTTTGGGTTTGTTAGTGTTTGAGATGTACAACACTACATTTGTGTTGTACAGTCCCAAATCTACAGACTGAGGCAAACAGCTTCATCAGCCTTTTACACACCTAAACTCCAGACCGGAACTTTTTTGTGGCAACAAAAATGTCCACCACAGTCAGGTGTGGCTTTTATCTCTGCTTTTGGTAACTATTGTCCTTGATGTAAATATGTAAAAAATTGTGTATGTTTCTGTTCTGTGTCCTGTGTACTGTTTGTTTGTATATGTGTCTTTCTTGCTGCTGCTAAGACCAAATTTCCCCTTGTGGGACAATCAAAGGATTATTCTATTCTATTCTATTCTTATCTGAAGGTTCCAAATTCAGTTCTATTTTGTTTTATTTATAAGGTGCTAATTCACAGGACCAGTCTGCTCAAAACACTTTATATCGCATGCTAAACACCCTACAATATTAGAAAGAAACCACAACAAGTGCTTGGCAACAGTGGGGACAAAAAAACTTCTTCCTTTAAACAGGAAGAAACCTTCAGCATAACTGCAACCAGTTGTGTGTGAGAGGAAAGAGAAGAGAGCTGAGTGAGGCGGGATGAAAGGGATGTAATGACCGTCTGTGCCAGTTTACAGAATTTACACAAAGTGTTTTTTGTGGCTTTTGCACAGTTTATTAGCATCTTCCAATAAACTGAGTATTTCTAAAAGTGACACAAGATGACTCTTGTGTCTTAGATTCACTCATGTTACTCACATTTTCAAGGCTCTGTGATGATCTCATGAACTCATCTTTTGTAAGGAAGTAAGAAAAGCGTCCTTGACTAGCAAAAAAAGCTGCTGCCTCTCGATGCTCCTGAGGCGGCGGCCTGGTATCTGGATGCCAATCAAATGAATCAAATAACAACTAGCTTGACTTTTAAGCTGGGGCATTTGCTTCACCATTTAGCCCATTCAGAGTTGTTTTAAATATTAATACAGTCATTTGTTATTTTGGCAGCTCCATGCAGCTGGGACATTCTGTGATTTATGCTATGGATACAGTAAGCCAAGAAAAATGATGACTGCTCAAACCTACAGCCAATTTTCTATAACGTTTGTTAAGTGGAAGGTTTTTGAGTCAAGAATTAAAAAGATTCAGTGTTTATGCATTAAGGACACCCATTAGTTATTTACACTGTTTGGAAAAATGCCCAGCTGAAGAGAAGGAGGGACATTTAAAATTTAAAATGTCAGCGTGTCACTGCAATTATTCCTCTGAAGATAAAGGCAAAGGGTTAACTGGATGAAGCCGCAGGCAGAGCTCAAACACCTACACACATTTATCTTATAACAGAAGTCCTTATCACACTTATGATGAAAGTTTAATCGAGGTAATGGCTTATAGGAAACAGCCTTTAATCAAGCCATTAAGAGCCTTCAGGGAGTGAAGTCTAGCGATAGTGGAAGGACGTCGTTATCGGGGCTTTCAAATTTTCATGTAAGTGATTAGAGAAGCAGAGTACAGTCTAAGTGCTGAAATCAAATGTCTTTTCTCAGGTCCCACACACACCGAGGGAACATCACGTGACCTTTTAACGACCTCTTTAGATACTTAGGTATATATAATCACAGCCTGCTTTTATACCACTTCTCAAATGGAAAACGGCGTGCATCTACTTAATGATGTCCGATATAACCTCGAGGTTAGTTCCGGACACAGAACTAATTACTTTCATTTTTCTTTCTCCCTGTAGATGATTTCCTCATTATCTAGAGAACAGCAAAAATAATAAATCAATCAATAAATAAAAATATATAGATAAAATTAAAAAGCTTCAAAATCAAGTTTATTTAATGTCTCTCATTAAACTGAAACCTATTATTATATCAAACATCACACAAGCTTAAAAATAACAGGGAGTTGATGTGATTGCAACCTAAAACACACACACATACACACACACACACAGGAAGAATATGTAGAATAAATCGACACACCGGGGACAGAAGAGGAAAAACCAAGAGGTGAAGTGGGAACACAACAGACTAAAAACAAGGAAATCATTTCAAAGAGCTATGCTCCAAAATAAAACAGGAAGTGAACTGAAAGAAGGAAAAACCATTCAGAGAACAGAAAAATACAGAACACAAGAAAAATGAAACCAGGAAGAGAAAAACTACAGATTATGAAAGAACCAGGAAGTAACTACAAAGCTTATGAGACTTTAAATGGTTCTTCCAGCATAAAGATGACATCCAATTCAATGAACTTTATTTATATAGCACCAAACCACAACAACAGTTGCCTCAAGGCGCTCTGACATCTGATGACCTCCCATATATTTGCCCTTAAGGTTGAAGTTTTGACGTCACAGTAAAGTTGTGCTTTGATGACCATTCGAACAAGTTCCAGGTTTTTCCAATGCAGACATCTAAGCTTGTATAGGCAGAGATCACCCTTGATGCACACGCAGCCGTTTTGTTTTGGAAGCAGGTCTGAAATATGACAGAAAACCCTCTGAAAAGAGAAACAAGGAGGAAAAAGTTAAAG